>SNQJ01S0007679.1:211873-225001 GCA_010110895.2 Picea sitchensis
GAGAATCAATCATATATAAAACCAGTACCATATACCATAGCATCAATCATGTATAGACCTGTACCATATCATCAATGAAGTCCCTCAAAGAACCAAAGCATGTGCCCCATGCATATGCCACCATACATCAAGTGTATACTTCAACCATACATCCACATCTCAAAGATATGTCTCTAATAATGAACCATAACATTCATGTCATAACCAAATACGAGAGTATACCTCAATCAACCATGTATCCAAGATGTACCTCAATCATGTGCCAAGCCAACCATTCCTCAACCATGTACCATACCAAAACCAGGTATAATCTTCAAAACAAGCACATAAGCATACCTATACCTCTGTAGCTTACATGATACACAATAGTGTTGACCTGTAATCTTTCCTATAACCTTAGGGACCTAGTACAAGCATTTCCCCCAAAAACTTCTTATCCTTGTGGGACTAATACATGATGTCACACGGGGCCTCGTGTGACATGCACTATGCAACCCACAGGGGTGACTTGCGGGACACTAATAGTCTGACCCGTGGGGGTCAACCAAACTAGGGTTTTCTAAGAAAAAAATTCTCTCCTCTACAACCCTGGAACTCTTGCACTTCCCACTTTTCACTACCTCATATTTCACCATCGCAAACTTGTGAAATAGATCACTAGTTCACTAGAAGATATTCAATAGAATAAGTGAGTGAATGTACTTGTGAATGACTCCTTGAGGTGTATTTATACTTTTTCAAGTAAACTCTCTTCCTTAATCTTAGGGGCTTCTAGACTTTATTGTTACAACCACTTTACCCTTTTAGTGAATGACTTCTAACTAACTAGGGGTTTCTTAACCATTCTTTGGGGCTTCTAACTTCACAAGGCCATAACTCCTCAATTGCGAGGAACCATGTGGTGTACCACCTATCACTAGAAACGACATGACGAGGAATATCCATCCATGAGTGAGTTACCTATATTTACACGGTATTTCATGTTCAAATTCCTCAAACAAATTTGGGTTCCATAACCATACCTTCAAGGATACCAAACTTCTTCAATGGTTGACATCAATGACAACCAATATTTCAACAAACCCATCATCAATAATTTTGACATTTTCTCCCTTATGATGCCCTTGAAATTCATGAGAAACCTTCTCGTTTCAAAAACCAACCAACACATGCTTGCTGCTAATAGGGATCCTAAGAGTTGATTCCATGTGGTACTTCGAATCTACATTATAATTCTCATTCACCTCCTTCAAAAATATATCCTCTAATTAATGATCAATGAAGTCTACATGGCCATTACTAATATTCATAGAATTTTGATCAACCATATTTACATGGCATGCTAGTCCAAGAAGGCATTCAACATCAAGATGATTTTCAAAATTCATAAAACCCCCATTTCATCAAGGGCTAATGGCCTACCATAATGGAATTGTTTCCTTATGTATATAATGGGTAGAAATAATTCCTCTAATAATTGATTTTTCATTTCTAATGGAAAATAGGGTGTTGGTTCTTTATCCTCTTCCAATGATGGCAGCATTTGAATTCCGTTTGAACAAGAATCCATATTATTATAAATAAACAATGTAGCATTATATCCTCTCCCATCTTCACCTTTCTTGAGAGATTGAGAATGAGAAATAAACATCATTTTAGAAGCCACCATATTACTCTCAAGCTCCAATGCATCATCAAACATAGCATCCAAATATGGAGAATGCCTCTCTTTGAAGAATAGTGAAAATTGATAGTCATAGGCCACAATATAAATTAGCATGGAAAAAACTTCAAAAAGTTTCTCATTGTCTAGAATTTCAAGAGAAGACTTGTGAAAATATCCATTGAATGTGTTTACACATTCAAAACCAACGTTTTTTTAAATAATTAAAAACCATTAATAGCTAAAAAGGATTTTTATCTCTTCTCATTGATGTAGGAAGAGACCATGCAAATTCTGCCATGTGGAGAGTGAGTTTGATAACAAATATTTGAATCGAACTCAAGCTTCACCCTCCAAATAATGTACACACATCTGCATAAAATCGTCTTCATGTTCAACAAGGAGATTGTTTATGAGATCTTGAAATGCTATGATATGTGCATCAATTATTTTTGGGCAATTACCATTAAATTTTGGAAGAAGTTTTAGGTACCTATCAAGGAACGGGTGAAGGGTTGTAGGAAAGATTAAGGGTTGACACCTTGTAGCTAGTCAAGGATTGTCATCTCCAAGCTGATTTTTGGTCATGATGACAACTAATGCAAGAATGAATTATGATTTTCAACATTAGGGTTCTTTGAGCATAAGGGTTTAAGGAAAATAGATGGAGATATAACATGCTATATTAAGCAAGATTTGAAATATTATAAATGCAAATAAGAATGCAACTGAAAGAATATTGTTACATTTATTTGCTTCATCATTTTTGGTGTGTAATTATTCATTTGGTATCAGAGAGAAGGATAATGCAAGAGATCCCTTGAATAAGATCCAATGTGGGATCTATATTTGTTAGCTAATTGAGTGAGCCATTGTACTACATGAGTTAGGAAGCAACGTGAGTGAGAGAGACATAAGTCCAAAGTTTAGGAAGTCTCATGAGAAAAGGGTGTGAGGTAATCCTATCAAGTAGAGAAGTGTTTGGTTGCTTTGTGTGAAGTAGATTAGTGTTAGGTTTTTATGTGTGACCACCTGCTATAGAATAGAGGAGAATTTGGCGTTGAAAACAAAAGTTGTGTGGGCAAGGTCATGGAGAAGAGAGGAGTGTTTCTCATGGACGGATCGAATATGTGCGGACAAAGAAGTGTTTGGCACGTACAAAGAAACTGCTTGGGCAAGTTCTTTTGGTGTGGAGTTTGTCACAATGTGGAAGCCTATGTGGAGCCTACATGGAAGCAAATGCAGTTTGAAATGTGAGAATGGACGTTGCAGTAGATTATCTGCTTGACGATATGCCGATTTTTTAGATGGATTAAAATACAAAATTTGTGAAGGGTTGGATTGTGGTTTGTGATAAAATCGTCTACCCCATTTAGACTTTGATATAGTTTAGTTAAAATGTCCATTGAGAAAATAAAACCAATAAAGTATGAAAGAAAATTATTGCTTGAGAGAGAGGGAATCAACGTTTGAGAGAAAGTAGTAATTTGAGTTTGTATATGAGATAATGTGTAAAAAAGATTATCTTAAATATCTTATATTTATTGAAATATTTGGGAACAATTCTTTTTGTAAGAGGGTTGATTCAAAGATTGAAAATTTTGTACAATGGATTACATTGTTCTTTATATTGTACCTATAGAAACTTTCTTTCCCTTATTTAAAGAAAGTTTGATTATAATTGTGCAAGTGTTGTGCTCCTTCACTGTACTAAAAAAATAATAAAATACACTCATTGGTGGTGGTTGAGTCCTGATTTTTTGGGATACTTGTTTTCATCCCAGGGTGAAGTGGGACACATTGTGCTGATTTTTTGAGTATTCTCTCTTTCTTTCTCTTACTTATTCTTGTAACACCTTGTTTTCTCCCAAGACTGTAATTATGAACAAACTTCATATGTTAACATTATGAGGCATGCATGATCCATAAGATCTAACTTTTAGTGCTTTTAAAATACATACGAATGCTCAACATGTTAATATACTTTCAGCTTCTAAATAAAGACTGTAATCTGGAAATGCAGCACTGTACATAATGAAGATAAAAGGAAACGAAAAACACAGAACAGAGAATGAAAAAACACAGCAGAGAGAGTCTCAAAACACTGAAATTGTTAACGGAGTTCACCCCCTTCACTAGGCTACGTCTCCGGGTCCCTCTCCAATGGGTACCGATCCAATTAATCTTCAAAAACGGGTACACAATGGTTACAATAACACCTTCAACAGACTCTCAGCAACTATGAGACAATAGTACTGTGCAAAATACTAAAAAACTACAAATTCTGGCAAGTTTACAAAGGTTTTCAACAATAAGAAAACCACAACAGAACGTAGATGATTCTACAAGCAATAATGCTTCACCAAAGTCTCCGCAGCTGTTAAACTTCTCCCCCTTGCGCACATGCTCAAAACTCCCTCAAATAGCATATGAGTCTCCCTGTATAATAATGTTTCAACTTATTGTTGAACATAATGGATGCTCCGAATTATGGCAGAACGGGAATGATGCCGTAATTATTCCTTTTAACAGAAATTATACCTTCATTTCATTCCCAGCGGAACTCTAAAACAACCAAGATGCTCTGTCGTGGCAAGTTCTCCGTTAGAAATGGCTGTATCACATTTACTAAACAATTTAAGTGGGAGGTTATGTGTGGCATAGACTCGGATGTATATACAAACATAGCAATAACAAAACGAACCAAATACCGGATATCACTGCTCGCCAAATGGATCTCTTTAATGTTTCCATAACTGTTTCCACATATTTAAACTCTGTTATAAACAGATGCTATGTCAACTATTTTTGTAACCAATGGATATATGCCACAACTCCACCATATACAATGTTACGAATATAACTCATAAATCTCCGCTTAAATGTTATACAAGGACTCCGCCATGAACCTTTTAAAAACACTTTGCAACGTTCCAATATATCATATGTATGATATATATATGAACATAGCATAATGCACCATGTGTGGCAAGCAATATAAACAGGCTTAGTATCGTAAAGAGCTTAGCATATGAAGAGCAAAGTAGAACCATAACCATTGTACCATTGGATCATATAATTTGAGGATGCAAAATCCATTCGGATCAATGCAATTGTGTTTTGATTTAATACAAACACCAAACTAGTGACTAAGAGGGAACAACCTTTATAAGTACTGGCCATGATACACCATAAGAGATTGTTTTCATCCCAGGGTGAAGTGGGACACATTGTGCTGAATTTTCGAGTATTCTTTCTTTCTTTCTCTTACTTATTCTTGTAGCACCCTGTTTTCTCCCAAGACTGTAATTATGCAAAAACTTCATATGTTAACATTATGTGGCATGCAATTGTGTTTTGATTTAATACAAACACCAAACTAGTGACCAAGAGGGAAAAACATTGATAAGTATTGGCCATGATACACCAGAGGAGATTGATGAGGTAGAGGGACTGATGGAATGGTTGAGTGGAATGGAATTGAGATGCTTCAGTGAAGAAAATAGGAAGTTTGCACAAAAAGATAACCTATGCTTGCAAACATAATAAATACACCTACCACCATATCAAACTGGTATGACACCACGTTAGCAATGAAAGAGGTTACAAAGTGGTGGGTGGAGAATTAATGATTGTGGAAGTTGGGCCATTACAAGAGATAATGGTCGATTGAACAACTGACAGCGAATGTACCATGTAACCGCCCCTTCAGAATGAGTATGGAGGATTGTAGGTTACATTTGCGGGAAACTGCAAAGATCTTGAGGGGGATGGGGAAGAATACTAGAGTAGAAAATGTACACCAAGAGACCGCAATCAGCGAAGGGGAGAATAGAGGAAGAACTTACACCTAGGGCACAATCATAGAAGAGCAAGAAAATAATAAACACAGAGAGTGTATTCAGATAGAAGGGATACCTCGCAATAGAAGACAAAGCAGAAAAGGCTCAAATATGAGAAAGAGAGAACATAGGCGCGAATGTGTTGATTGATAAAGAAAAGAATAAATTTTTGGAGGAAAACATGAAGCTTGTATGAGTTGTTAATGATCACCCTAAACAGAAAAGACCCGGATTCCCGAACTAGAGAAACAATGGGCTGCAACTTGGTGCTTACTAGACAGAAACTGACACTGGTAAGGGGAGGTCGTAAAGAGACTATTGAGCAGAGAAGGGACTCCCTTGTGCAAAGGAAATCCAGTTTAGAAACCACCTGATAAACCCACAGAGACCTAAAGCTCAGAGGGAGGTGGCAACTTATGTTGTGTCATAGGAGGAAGGAGAGCAACCTTCCTGGATCATCACATACTCAGAACCTTGCTGAGTCAATTTCCCTGGTGGTATCATGGCTTGGCATGGGGGTGGTGTGTTGTAGGAAGTGACTCTACAACAAGGCCTAAGGTTGGGAGGAAAGGCTTCCTCTCTTACTCAGTTGGATTGGATTTGTTCCTTATCACATAAATGTTTCTCTACACTAAAACTCACCGTGAATGATATATATGAATGCTTATGAATGGAATGTTTACATGAATGTGTAAATATATGAATATTAGAGAAAGTTTGTGAACATAATTTATTATTTTGAAACGTCTGTAAGATGAGCTATGCTGCAATGTTTATTATTGCTCTATTAAATCATGAAAACAACTAAGTGTGAACTGCTATTTTGTCAAACACTCTATATTCCATGTGTGGAGAACCTGTGAATTATGTGAGGTTTTAATCTTGAGTTTTGCATCTTGTACTAGCCATAGAATTGGTTTTGAATCTTTGATAGTTAGGATTGAAGCCTTGTGGAATTCAAAAAGCATCTAAGTCCTTCAAACAAACTATTGTGACTCCTTAAAACCTTGTGTTATCTAGTGGAGAATAATAGTCATCGATATGAAGAGATAGGGACCGTTAATTGACGGGATTTTCGAAGTGAAAGCATCGAAGAGAACTCATGGATGATGTGGGAAAGACTCTAAATGAGAGACTCCAAAATGTATCGTTTAGAGTGGGGTCTTTAGAAGGAAATCTCATGTGTCGTGAGAACACCCCCAAACAAGATGCTCTGAAGTTGAGCATATGTGGGACATAGATATGGAATCAAGAGAGACAAACCATCAATCGTTGATCATAGTTCATCCCACTTAGTAACTAGAGAGGGAAGAGAGAGAGAGAGCTGACTAGGAGAATCAATGTGAAGACATGTGTCAATAGTCGATTGGTTGGATACACTAAGTGTGAGTCTATCTGGTTTGGAGTTGACTATTTTTGGATTGTAACTCAAAGGATTTATAGTACTTCTCCAAAGTGTTGAAGTGTGACTCTGATGGAGGGAAGATCTCGATCGTAGATCTGTGATTAAGAAAATGACATGGTAGTCGTCGATCCATTGTGAATCTCACCTAGTCAAGAGATGAAGTGTTTACATCATAAATGACGCAACTTGCCATCAAGGAAGAAATGATTCCCTTAGGATGACATATGTCGATCATCAACTGGTTGACGAGATGAGTGGGGTCCAATCGGACAGGTGAACCATATGCGTTGGATGGATCTCATCTATCAGTCAAGAGACCAAGATTACATCAAGGCCACCCATCAAGGAGAAGGTATATTCCTCAATACCTTGAATTCGAAGCAGTAATATTTCTCAAACCTTTGGAACTCTGAATGGATGGTATCGAGAGGGAATATTCCTTGATACCATATTCATCAGAAGTAATAAAATAGTATGTTGGGAGAAAGTTCAAGAGACGATGGTTTTAGGCTTGCATGGACTAAGGTTCCACCATGGAAAAGTAGGCTAGTGTCACGTTAGGACCAAGTTGTCACCACTTCAGATGGCATGGGGAATGAGGTGTCATGTGGATTCCACGTGGCAGTAAGAAAGATGTTTCCTAGGTGAACCTGAGAGCTTTGGAGGGTCACAAATGTTGTTCCAGAACTTTGTTTTGAGTGAGATTACTGTCATTGGAAATATCTTGATGAGTAGAAGACAATGGATATGTGAAGGAGAGAAAGTAGGATAGTTTATAAAAAATGAAATTTCAATGCCCCATCTCTGAAAGGGATAATTAGGGGTTGGATGTGCTATAGAGTGGTATCAGATTAAAGTTCAAATTCTAGGCTTGAATGGGTCACCAAGATCACTTAAGACTGTTTAAGAAGGATTTTGTGTTGTCTGGAATGTATGATTCTAAATACTGACATGAAATGCTAATGTTAATTGTTGTTTCAACACGTAGGATGAGTTGAAAAGTTCACAAAATTGAATGGTGCAACATATTATGGAAGACATCTCACACCTCAGGGATAACGAGTCTGATGGTCGAAGGGATAGGGAAACCCCTCCAGATTTGATGGCCATTGTGATAAGTCTGAAGGCAGAGAATGAAAGGCTTATGAGATCCCATGCCAAATAGGTGGAGTTCAACCCGGTTCTACTGTAGAGTCTATCCGAAATTAAAAAACATCTACAACAAGGCCCTAGCAATGCAGAATTACAATGATTGGAGCGGTTGAAAACTCCTTCGGATGCCCAAAAGCATGGACTGGATCACAACGATGCGGGGAAGATTTATTCAAAGATAAAGCATCGGGGTACTAATAGAGGCAAATTGAGTGGAGACATTTCCACAGATTCCTCTAGTTGAAAGACTATTTTAGTAGAGCAGTCCAGTAGTGGCATGAAATATAACATTTCTAAGAAGAGAAAGAAATGTCAGAGTTTTCTGACTGAAGAGTTCAAGAAAGATAAGCCGCCTACCTTTGATGGAGAGATAAAGAAGGGAGAAGAAGATGAAGCATGGCTATTCAGTTTTAAAAAGTACTTTCAACTACATAATTATTCCGACAATACCAAGATAAGGATTGTAGTGTTTAACCTGAATGGAGGGGCTTCCATTTGGTGGGAATACCTTAAGGAAATTAAAAGGATAAAGGAAAGAAAATTAACTTGGAAACAATTTGAGAGATACTTTTTCAAAGATTACCTATCTGAAAAGTATTATGATGACAAAATAAAGGAATTTTATGAGCTTAAGATGGGGCAACTTACCTTGGTTGATGTGTATGCAAAATGATTTGTGGATATTTTGAAGTATGTTACCTACCTTAAGGATGAGAAGGAGAGAATCCAAAGTTTTCTTAGTAGGCTACCACAATCCTACTAAGATTGAATTGAGTTTGACAAAACCTATACACTAGAAGACACCATTTGAAAGTCCAAATGTTGTTCCAATGAGTCTAAGCACAAGCATGAGTCTTCCAAGGATTGGAAAAGAAAGGACAAGAGTGGATTCCAAAAAATGGATTCAAGTCTTTCCCCCACAGGAATACCAGGAAGGATGCACATTTGGGTCAACCAAGAAACAACGTGCATTAACAAAATTTTCCATCTCAGAGTAGGAATAAGTGAGTAGAGCAAGCAAGGGAAAGAGTAGAGGAGCCTAAGCAAGGACCTTTTCAATGTTGGGGATGTGGAGAGCCACATATGTCGAGGGATTATCCCCAAAGGTAGCATGAAAGTATAAGAGCGTATAACATGTAGGAGGTAGTAACAGTCAATGATGTAGCCAAGAGTGTGTCGAAAATATATGTAGCGGTAGAAAATCAGAAAGAAAACCACCAAGCCTCTGTGGTGGAATTGGAAGGTATTATTATTGAAAAACCAATCTTTTTTTTAATTGAGCCAAGATATAATCTCAATTATATTTCACCTCGAGTGGTTGAGGCATGTTCCTTACAGAGAAAGAAGCACCCAAAACCATGGCTAGTTTAGTTGGCCACCAGAACGAAGAGGAAAGTGGTGGAAGTAGTTGAAGCTTGTCCAATTGAGTTGGAGGGATTTTAGACCTAGGTGGTTCTGAATATTTTTCCCCTTGGTTCTTATGATGTTTTTTTGGGCATGGATTGGTTAGATTCCCACAAGGAAAAATTAAACTGTTATGAGAAGATTCTAGAAAGTGAAAATGAGAAAGGAAGTACAAGAATTTTGCAAGGCATTTAGAAGCCAGTCTCTATGAGACAAATATCAACATTGTAGCTTAAGAAGTTTAGTAGAAAAGGGTGTCCCTTGTATTCTATACAAGTATTAAACTCAACAAAAGGAAAGGAGATGAAGGTTGAAGATCACCCAGTTCTATGGGATTTTAGGGATGTGTTTCTCGAGGAAGTTTCTAGATTACCTATGAAAAGTGACCTTGAATTTTCAATTGATCTCATGCCTGGAGCAATATCAACATAGAGAGTTCCTTATAGGATGAGTACACCCAAGTTGGTTACAATGGTTACATCATGCCGAGTATGTCCCCATGGGGAGCACCAAATCTGTTTGTAAAGAAGAAATATGGTACCTTGAAACTATGCATCGATTATAGTTCGCTGAACAAGATGACCATTAAGAACAAAAACCTTTTTCCTAGAATATACGATCTATTTGATCAAATCAGAGGGGCTATAGTTTTCTCAAAGATATATTTGAGGTTAGGATATCATCAAGTCATGATTAAAGATGAGGAAATCCACAAGACAACCTTTAGAACAAGGTATGGTTACCATGAGTTTGTGGTGGTGCCATTTGGGATTACAAATGCACCAACTACATTCATGTGTTTGATGAATAGGGTGCTCAACAAGTATTTAGACAAGTTTATCATAGTACTTGTGGATGACATTTTGGTATATTCCAAAAATAGACAGGAGCACGAAGAACACCTCAAACTAGTGTTACAGGTGTTAAGAGAACATCAATTTTCAGATTTCTGTGGTGAGGATTTTCGAAGTTGTTTGCCGGATAATCCACAGTTGGTGTCATTTTTTTCATCAACGTTTCGAATCCGAATCGGGAATCATCATTAGGACTAATAATACTAATAATACTAATAATACCTTAGACCTAATACAATACTAATACACAATTTCCAATAATATTAAAAACAATCTTATGAAAACCCTAGATTTATTCTATTTTAACCAAAACCTAAACCATTCCATAATCTAGTTACTAGTTCAATAAACCTTACACATTAAATATTAACACAACACAATCAATTAAAAGTAATAATAAGCTATAAAATAAAAACTCAATCTAATTCTAACCCTAAAAACAACCTAAACCATAACAAAAAAGCTTCCTTCATACATTAAATATAATTACAATAAAAAGTACTAATAATATAAATAACAACTCAATCTAATTCTGAACCCTAGACTAATATACATATATAAATTTAAACATTATTAAACTATTAGATTCCTTCAACCTTAGGAATAATGATGATATATTATTAATTATTAGGAACTATCATTAACTTATTATTAATTTATTTCAATTTTTGTTTAACTCTGTAATTAAGTTTTTAGAGAACTGACCTAGGTATAATCTTAAAAATGTCCTTCTTTTAATATTAATTGACTAAGATCAACAAGCTATGAATTGACGATTAGTCCTGATGATGAATCCCGATTCGTAT
This sequence comes from Picea sitchensis, assembly GCA_010110895.2. Classification (NCBI taxonomy): domain Eukaryota; kingdom Viridiplantae; phylum Streptophyta; class Pinopsida; order Pinales; family Pinaceae; genus Picea; species Picea sitchensis. Next base: position 223,000 of record SNQJ01S0007679.1, read on the forward strand.
TTGAAACATTGATGACAAAAATGACACCAACTATGGATTATCCGGCAAACAACTTCGAAGAACATCAATTGTATGCCAAATTCAACAATTGTGATTTCTTTAAAAAGGAAATACAATATCTAGGCCATGTAATCTCAACCGAAGGAGTGGTNTACTCCACAAAGCCTCTTCCCGTGAGGGCTTTCACCATAAGGGGACCACTTTGGAGTTCATCCATATTTACTTCTTATCAACCATGACAAAACAATAATGAGTCATATTTACATCAAACACTATTGGGTCCATTACCCAAAACATTTTTCTATGGGTCTTTCTTCAAGGGTTGACATCAATGACAACCAACCTTAATCAACATGTGCCCCATGCATATGCCACCATACATCAAGTGTATACTTCAACCATACATGCACATCTAAAAGATATGTCTCTAATAATGAACCATAACATTCATGTCATAACCAAATACGAGAGTATACCTCAATCAACCATGTATCCAAGATGTACCTTAATCATGTGCCAAGCCAACCATTCCTCAACCATGTACCATACCAAAACCAGGTATAATATTCAAAACAAGCACATAAGCATACCTATACCTCTGTAGCTTACATGATACACAATAGTGTTGACCTGTAATATTTCCTATAACCTTAGGGACCTAGTACAAGTATTTCCCCCAAAAACTTCTTATCCTTGTGGGACTAATACATGATGTCACACGGGGCCTCGTGTGATAGGCACTATGCAACCCATAGGGGTGACTCACGGGACACTAGTAGTCTGACCCGTGGGGGTCAACCAAACTAGGGTTTTCTATGAAAAAAATTCTCTTCTATACAACCCTAGAACTCCTGCACTTCCCACTTTTCACTAACTCAGATTTCACCATCGCAAACTTGCGAAATAGATCACTAGTTCACTAGAAGATATTCAATAGAATAAGTGAGTGAAGGTACTTGTGAATGACTCCTTGAGGTGTATTTATACTTTTTCAAGTAACCTCTCTTCCTTAATATTAGGGGCTTCTAGACTTTATTGTTACAACCACTTTACCCTTTTAGTGAATGATTTCTAACTAACTAGGGGTTTCTTAACCATTCTTTGGGGCTTCTAACTTCACAAGGCCATAACTCCTCAATCTCGAGGAACCATGTGGTGTACCACCTATCACCAGAAATGACATGACGAGGAATATCCATCCATGAGTGAGTTACCTATATTTACAGTATATTTCATGTTCAAATTCCTCAAACAACTTTGGGTTCCATAACCATACCTTCAAGGATACCAAACTTCCTCAATGGTTGACATCAATGACAACCAATATTTCAACAAACCCATCATCAATAATTTTGACATTTTCTCCCTTATGATGCCTGTGAAATTCATGATAAACCTTCTCGTTTCAAAAACCAACCAACACATGCTTGCTGCTAATAGGGATCCTAAGAGTTGATTCCATGTGCTACTTCAAATCTACATTATAATTCTCATTCACCTCCTTCAAAAATATATCCTCTAATTAATGATCAATGAATTCTGCATGTCCATTACTGATATTCATAGAATTTTGATCAACCATATTTACATGGCATGCTAGTCCAAGAAGGCATTCAACATCAAGATGATTTTCAAAATTCATAAAACCCCCATTTCATCAAGGGCTAATGGCCTACCATAATGGAATTGTTTCCTTATGTATATAATGGGTAGAAATAATTCCTCTAATAATTGATTTTTCATTTCTAATGGAAAATAGGGTGTTGGTTCTTTATCCTCTTCCAATGATGGCAGCATTTGAATTCCTTTTGAACAAGAATCCATATTATTATAAATAAACAATGTAGCATTAGATCCTTTCCCATCTTCACCTTTCTTGAGAGATTGAGAATGAGAAATAAACATCATTTTAGAAGCCACCATATTACTCTCAAGCTCCAATGCATCATCAAACATAGCATCCAAATATGGAGAATGCCTCTCTTTGAAGAATAGTGAAAAT
>SNQJ01S0007679.1:225051-235591 GCA_010110895.2 Picea sitchensis
CATCTTCACCTTTCTTGAGAGATTGAGAATGAGAAATAAACATCATTTTAGAAGCCACCATATTACTCTCAAGCTCCAATGCATCATCAAACATAGCATCCAAATATGGAGAATGCCTCTCTTTGAAGAATAGTGAAAATTGACAGTCATAGGCCACAATATAAATTAGCATGGAAAAAACTTCAAAAAGTTTCTCATTGTCTAGAATTTCAAGAGAAGACTTGTGAAAATATCCATTGAATGTGTGTACACATTCAAAACCAACATTTTTTAAAATAATTAAAATCCATTAATAGCTAAAAAGGATTTTTATCTCTTCCCATTGATGTAGGAAGAGACCATGCAAATTCTGCCATGTGGAGAGTGAGTTTGATAACAAATATTTGAATCGAACTCAAGCTTCACCCTCCAAATAATGTGCAAACATTTACATAAAAGCGTCTTCATGTTCAACAAGGAGATTGTCTATGAGATCTTGAAATGCTATGATATGTGCATCAATTATTTTTGGGCAATTACCATTGAATTTTGGAAGAAGTTTTAGGTACCTATCAAGGAAGGGGTGAAGGGTTGTAGGAAAGATTAAGGGTTGACACCTTGTAGCTAGTCAAGGATTGACATCTCCAAGCTAATTTTTGGTCATGATGACAACTAATGCAAGAATGAATTATGATTTTCAACATTAGGGTTCTTTGAGCATAAGGGTTTAAGGAAAATAGATGGAGATATAACATGCTATCTTAAGCAAGATTTGAAATATGATAAATGCAGATAAGAATGCAATTGAAAGAATATTGTTACATTTATTTGCTTCATTATTTTTGGTGTGTAATTATTCATTTGGTATCAGAGAGAAGGAGAATGCAAGAGATCCCTTGAATAGGATCCAATGTGGGATCTATATTTGTTAGCTAATTGAGTGAGCCATTGTACTACATGACTGAGGAAGCAACGTGAGTGAGAGAGACACAAGTCCAAAGTTTAGGAAGTCTCATGAGAAAAGGGTGTGAGGTAATCCTATCAAGTAGAGAAGTGTTTGGTTGCTTTGTGTGAAGTAGAGCAATGTTAGGTTTTTGTGTGTGACTACCTGCTATAGAATAGAGGAGAATTTGGTGTTGAAAACAAAAGTTGTGTGGGCAAGGTCGTGGAGAAGAGAGGAGTGTTTCTCATGGATGGATCAAATATGTGTGGATAGAGAAGTGTTTGGCACGTACAAAGAAACTGCTTGGGCAAGTTCTTTTGGTGTGGAGTTTGTCACAATGTGGAAGCATATGTGGAGCCTACATGGAAGCAAATGCAGTTTGAAATGTGAGAATGGACATTGCAGTAGATTATCTGCTTGACGGTATCCCAATTTTTTAGATGGATTAAAATACGAAATTTGTGAAGGGTTGGACTGTGGTTTATGATAAAATCGTCTACCCCATTTAGACTTTGATAGAGTTTAGTTAAAATGTCCATTGAGAAAATAAAACCAATAAAATATGAAAGAAAATTATTGCTTGAGAGAGAGGGAATCAACGTTTGAGAGAAAGTATTAATTTGAGTTTGTATATGAGATAATGTGTAAAAAAGATTATCTTAAATATCTTATATTTATTGAAATATTTGGGAACAATTTTTTTTGTAAGAGGGTTGATTCAAAGATTGAAAGTTTTGTACAATGGATTACATTGTTCTTTCCATTGTACCTATAGAAACTTTCTTTCCCTTATTTAAAGAAAGTTTGATTGTAATTGTGCAAGTGTTGTGCTCCTTCACTGTACTAAAAAATTAATAAAATACACTCATTGGTGGTGGTTGAGTCCTGATTTTTTGGGATACTTGTTTTCATCCCAGGCTGAAGTGGGACACATTGTGCTGATTTTTCGAGTATTCTCTCTTTCTTTCTCTTACTTATTCTTGTAACACTTTGTTTTCTCCCAAGACTGTAATTATGCACAAACTTCATATGTTAACATTATGAGGCATGCAATTGTGTTTTAATTTAATACAAACACCAAACTAGTGACTAAGAGGGAACCACCTTTATAAGTACTGGCCATGATACACTAGAAGAGATTGTTTTCATCCCAGGGTGAAGTGGGACACATTGTGCTGAATTTTCAAGTATTCTTTCTTTCTTTCTCTTACTTATTCTTGTAACACTCTGTTTTCTCCCAAGACTGTAATTATGCAAAAACTTCATATGTTAACATTATGTGGCATGTAATTGTGTTTTGATTTAATACAAACACCAAACTAGTGACCAAGAGGGAAAAACATTGATAAGTACTGGCCATGATACACCAGAGGAGATTGATGAGGCAGAGGGATTGGTGGAATGGTTGAGTGGAATGGAATTGAGATGTTTTAGTGAAGAAAATAGGAAGTTAGCACAAAAAGATAACCTATGCTTGCAAACATAATAACAACACCTACCACCATATCAGACTGGTATGACACCATGTTAGCAATGAAAGAGGTTACAAAGTGGTGGGTGGAGAATTAATGATTGTGGAAGTTGGGCCATTACAAGAGATAATGGTCAATTGAACAACTGACAGGGAATGTACCATGTAACTGCCCCTTCAGAATGAGTATGGAGGATTGTAGGTTACATTTGCAGGAAGTTGCAAAGATCTTGAGGGGGATGGGGAAGAATACTAGAGTAGAAAATGTACACCAAGAGACCGCAATCAGCGAAGGGGAGAATAGAGGAAGAACTTACACCTAGGGAAGAATCATAGAAGAGAAAGAAAATAATAAACACAGAGAGTGTATTCAGATAGAAGGGATACCTCGCAATAGAAGACAAAGCAGAAAAGGCTCAAATATGAGAAAGAGAGAACATAGGTGCAAATGTGTTGATTGATAAAGAAAAGAATAACTTTTTGGAGGAAAACATGAAGCTTGTATGAGTTTTTAATGATCACCCTAAACAGAAAAGACCTGGATTCCCAAACTAGAGCAACAATGGGCTGCAACTTGGTGCTTACTAGACAGAAATTGACACTGGTAAGGGGAGGTCATAAAGAGACTATTGAGTAGAGAAGGGACTCCCTTGTGCAAAGGAAGTCCAGTTTAGAAACCACCTGATAAACCCACAGAGACCTAAAACTCGGAGGGAGGTGGCAACTTATGTTGTGTCATAGGAGGAAGGAGAGTAACCTTCCTAGATCATCACATACTCAGAACCCTACTGAGTCAATTTCCCTGGTGGTATCATGGCTTGGCACGGGGGTGGTGTGTTGTAGGAAGTGACTCTACAACAAGGCCTAAGGTTGGGAGGAAAGGCTTCCTCTCTTACTCAGTTGGATTGGATTAGTTCCTTATCACATAAGTGTTTCTCTACACTAAAAATGACCGTGAATGATATATATGAATGCTTATGAATGGAATGTTTACATGAATGTGTAAATATATGAATATTAGAGAAAGTTTGTGAACACAATTTATTATTTTGAAATGCCTGTAAGATGAGCTATGTTGCAATGTTTATTATTGCTCTATTAAATCATGAAAACAACTAAGTGTGAACTGCTATTTTGTCAAACACTCTATATTCCATGTGTGGAGAACCTGTGAATTATGTGAGGTTTATGGTATCAAGGAAGAAAGGATTCCCTTAGGACGACATATGTTGATCATCAACTGGTTGGCGAGATGAGTGGGGTCCAATTGGACAGGCGAACCATATGTGTTGGATGGATCTCATCTATCATTCAGGAGACCAAGATTACATCAAGGCTGCCCATCGAGGAGAAGGTATATTCCTCAATACCCTGAATTCGAAGCAGCAAGATTTCTCAAACCTTTGGAACTCTGAATGGATGCTATCGAGAGGGAATATTCCTTGATACCATATCCATCAGAAGTAATAAAATAGTTTGTTGGGAGAAAGTTCAAGCGACGATGGTGGTAGGCTTGCATGGACTAAGGTTCCACCATGGAAAAGTAGGCTAGTGTCACATTAGGACCAAGTTGTCACCACTTCAGATGGCATGGGGAATGAGGTGTCATGTGGTTTCCACGTGGCAGTAAGAAAGATGTTTCCTAGGTGAACCTAAGAGCTTTGGAGGGTCACAAATGTTGTTCTAGAACTTTGTTTTGAGTGAGATTAATGTCATTGGAAATATCTTGACGAGTAGAAGACAATGGATATGTGAAGGAGAGGAAGTAGGATAGTTTATAAAAAATGAAATTTCAATGCCCCATCTTTGAAAGGGATAATTAGGGGTTGGATGTGTTATAGAGTGGTATCAGATTAAAGTTCAAACTCTAGGCTTGAATGGGTCACCAAGATTGCTTAAGACTGTTTAAGAAGGATTTTGTGTTGTCTAGAATGTATGATTCTAAATACTGACATGAAATGCTAATGTTGATTGTTGTTTCAACATGTAGGATGAGTTGAAAAGTTCACAAAAGTGAATGGTGCAACATAGTATGGAAGACATCTCACACCTCAGGGATAAAGAGTCTGATGGTCGAAGGGATAGGGAAACCCCTCCAGATTTGATGGCCATTGTGATAAGTCTGAAGGTAGAGAATGAAAGGCTTATGAGATCCCATGCCAAACAGGTGGAGTTGAACTTGGTTCTACTGTAGAGTCTATCCGAAATTAAAAAACATCTACAACAAGGCCCTAGCAATGCAGAATTACAATGGTTGGAGCGGTTGAAAACTCCTTCGGATGCCCAAAAGCATGGACTGGATCACAATGATGTGGGGAAGATTTATTCAAAGATAAAGCATCGGGGTACTAGTAGAGGCGAATCGAGTGGAGGCATTTCCATGGATTCCTCTAGTTGAAAGACTATTTTAGTAGAGCAGTCCAGTAGTGGCATGAAATCTAGCATTTCTAAGAAGAGAAAGAAATGTTAGAGTTTTCTGGTTGAAGAGATCAATAAAGATAAGACACCTACCTTTGATGGAGAGATAAAGAAGGGAGAAGAAGCCGAAGCATGGCTATTCAGTTTTAAAAAGTACTTTCAACTACAAAATTATTCCGACAATACCAAGATAAGGATTGCAGTGTTTAACCTGAATGGAGGGGATTCCATTTGGTGGGAATACCTTAAGGAAATTAAAAGGATAAAGGAAAGAAAATTAACTTGGAAACAATTTGAGAGATACTTTTTCAAAGATTACCTATCTGAAAAGTATTATGATGACAAAATAAAGGAATTTTATGAGCTTAAGATGGGGCAACTTACCTTGGTTGATGTGTATGCAACATGATTTGTGGATATTTTGAGGTATGTTCCCTACCTTAAGGATGAGAAGGAGAGAATCCAAAGTTTTCTTAGTAGGCTACCACAATCCTACCAAGATCGAATTGAGTTCGACAAAACCAATACACTGGAAGACACCATTTGAAACTCCAAATGTTGTTCCAATGAGTCTAAGCACAAGCATGAGTCTTCCAAGGATTGGAAAAGAAAGGACAAGAGTGGATTCCAAAAAATGGATTCAAGTCTTTCCCCCACAGGAATACCAAGAAGGATGCACATTTGGGTCAGCCAAGAAACAACGTGCATTAACAAAATTTTCCATCTCAGAGTAGGAATAAGCGAGTAGAGCAAGCAAGGGAAAGAATAGAGGAGCCTAAGCAAGGACCTTTTCAATGTTGGGGATGTGGAGAGCCACATATGTCGAGGTATTATCCCCAAAGGTAGCATGAAAGTATAAGAGCGTATAACATGTATGAGGTAGTAACAGTCAATGATGTAGCCAAGAGTGTGTCGAGAATCTATGTAGCGGTAGAAAATCATAAAGCAAACCACCAAGCCTCTGTGGTGGAATTGGAAGGTATTATTATTGAAAAACCAATATTTTTTTTAATTGAGCCAAGATATAATCTCAATTATATTTCACCTCGAGTGGTTGAGGCATGTTCCTTACAGAGAAGGAAGCACCCAAAACCATGGCTAGTTTAGTTGGCCACCAGAACGAAGAGGAAAGTGGTGGAAGTAGTTGAAGCTTGTCCAATTGAGTTGGAGGGATTTCAGACCTAGGTGGTTTTGAATATTCTTCCCCTTGGTTCTTATGATGTTTTTTTGGGAATGGATTGGTTATATTCCCATGAGGAAAAATTAAACTGTTATGAGAAGATTCTAGAATGTGAAAATGAGAAAGGAAATACAAGAATTTTGCAAGGCATTTAGAAGCCAGTCTCTATGAGACAAATATCAACATTGTAGCTTAAGAAGTTAAGTAGAAAAGGGCATCCCTTGTATGCTATACAAGTATTAAACTCAACAAAAGGAAAGGATATGAAGGTTGAAGATCACCCAGTTCTATGGGATTTTAGGGATGTGTTTCTCGAGGAAGTTTCTAGATTACCTATGAAAAGTGACCTTGAATTTTCAATTGATCTCGTGCCTGGAGTAGTATCAACATTGAGAGTTCCTTATAGGATGAGTACACCCAAGTTGGTTACAATGGTTACATCATGCCGAGTATGTCCCCATGGGGAGCACCAACTCTGTTTGTAAAGAAGAAATATGGTACCTTGAAACTATGCATCGATTATAGTTCGCTGAACAAGATGACCATTAAGAACAAAAACCTTTTTCCTAGAATATACGATCTATTTGATCAAATCATAGGGGCTATAGTTTTCTCAAAGATATATTTGAGGTTAGGATATCATCAAGTCATGATTAAAGATGAGGAAATCCACAAGACAACCTTTAGAACAAGGTATGGGTACCATGAGTTTGTGGTGGTGCCATTTGGGATTACAAATGCACCAACTACATTCATGTGTTTGATGATTAGGGTTCTCAACAAGTATTTAGACAAGTTTATCATAGTACTTGTGGATGAAATTTTGGTATATTCCAAAAATAGAGAGGAGCTTGAAGAACACCTCAAACTAGTGTTACAGGTGTTAAGAGAACATCAATTTTCAGATTTATGTGGTGAGGATTTTCGAAGTTGTTTGCCAGATAATCCACAGTTGGTGTCATTTTTGTCATCGACGTTTCGAATCCGAATCAGGATTCATCATTAGGACTAATAATACTAATAATACTAATAATACCTTAGACCTAACACCTTAGACCTAATACAATACTAATACACAATTTCCAATAATATTAAAAACAATCTTATGAAAACCCTAGATTTATTCTATTTTAACCAAAACCTAAACCATTCCATAATATAGTTACTAGTTCAATAAACCTTACACATTAAATATTAAAACAACACAATCAATTAAAAGTAATAATAAGCAATAAAATAAAAACTCAATCTAATTCTAACCCTAAAAACAACCTAAACCATAACAAAAAAGCTTCCTTCATACATTAAATATAATTACAATAAAAAAGTACTAATAATATAAATAACAACTCAATCTAATTCTAAACCCTAGACTAATATACATATATAAAATTAAACATTATTAAACTATTAGATTCCTTCAACCTTAGTAATAGTGATGATATATTATTAATTATTAGGAACTATCATTAACTTATTATTAATTTATTTCAATTTTTGTTTAACTCTGTAATTAAGTTTTTAGAGAATCGACCTAGGTATAATCTTAAAACCTTCTTTTAATATTAATTGACCAAGATCAACAAGCTATCAATTGACAATTAGTCCTGATGATGAATCCTAATTCGGATTTGAAACGTTGATGACAAAAATGACACCAACTATGGATTATCCGGCAAACAACTTCGAAGAACATCAATTGTATGCCAAATTCAACAATTGTGATTTCTTTAAAAAGGAAATACAATATCTAGGCCATGTAATCTCAACCGAAGGAGTGGTAGTAGATCCTTCAAAGATCAATAAAATCATGGATTGGCATGCCCCTATAAATGTGACATAAGTGATATCCTTCATGGGATTGGTTGGATATTACTGGAGGTTCATCAGGGGATTCTCCAAGATCGAAAATCTTATTACTTCACTACAAAGGAAAGGGAATAAATTTGTGTGGTCACCAAAGTTGTTGACCAAGGCCTCTATTTTAAAAATCGCACACCCAAAAAAATACTTCTTGGTTTGCACAAATTCTTGCAAAGAGGGACTCAGTGGAGTTCTCATGCAAGAAGGACAAGTTGCTTCTTATGAATCATGAAATCTAAATGAACATGAGCATAAATATGCTACCCACGACCTAGAACATACAACAATTGTACATGCACTAAAGATGTGGATACATTGCCTGCTTAGGAGGAAATTTATCCTCATGACTAACCATTGTGGACTGAAGTATTTATTTGACTAGCCAAGGTTGAATTTTAGACAGACCAGGTGGATGGCACTGATTAGTGAGTTTGAATTCGATATTAAGCATATAAAGGGAAAATAGAACAAATTAGCTGATGCACTCAGCTGAAGCGTTCAGACAATACACTTAGCAGAAACAAGTGTAGGAGAGTCTAATATTCAACAGAGGATTGAGACCCTCTTTCCAGAAGATGAGTTCTTCAATCAAGTGAAGGAAAAGTTGCAACATGAACCTAAGGAAAAGAGTTATAAAGGATATCAACTAAGGTATGACAATCTGTTGTTGTACAATAACCGGTTGTATGTTCCTAATTCAAAAGATCTGAGGTGATTGATTATGGATGAGGTCCATATGAGGCCATATGCAAGTCACCCTAGTTACCAGAAGATGGTGACAATAGTTAGGAAATTGTATTATTGTCTTGGAATGAAGCAAGACATTGCTCATTGTATTGTGAAATTTTTAGAGTACCAATAGGTGAAGGTCGAGCATCGACACCCTTCTCGACTATTGCAACCTATAGAAATAAGAGAATGGAAATGGGAAGTAATTTCCATGGATTTTGTCACAGTTTTACCAAAGACAATCAAACATCATGATGCAATCATGGTTGTAGTGGACAAGTTGAGAAAGGAAACTCATTTATTCATATAAAGTCTACTTTTAAAACCTTTTATATCACCATTTTTTTCATGAAAGAGATATTCGGGTTGCATGGTTTTCCTAAAACCATAATCTCATACAGAGATGCTAAGTTCACCTTGAATTTTTGGAGAAGATTATTTGCAGGTTTAGAAACACAGTCGGAATTTAGCACGGCCTTCCATACTAAAATTGATGGTTAGACCAAAAGTGTGAACCAAGTGCTAGAAGATAATTTGTGAATGCATGTTATGCATCAGACGAATTAGTGGGAAAAATATTTATGCTTGGTGGAATTCACATACAACAACGATTATCAAGAATCATTGAAGATGAGTCTATTCGAGGCTTTGTATGGCAGGAAGTGCAGAGTTCCGATTAGTTGGGATAGTCCAGTGGATAAAATTACACTTGGACCTGAATTGCTGAAGGAGATAGAACACACCATAGTTGAAATAAGAAAAAATTTGAAAATTTCTCAGGATAGACAAAATATCTTTGTTGATAGCAAGAGAACCCCTAGAGAGTTCAAAGAAAGAGACCACATGTATATCCGAGTGAAACCCAAGATATTTTCCCTAAAAATGGGGATGTGTGCTAAATTGGCTCCCTGATATTGTGAACCGTTTGAAATCCTAGAGAGAATAGGACCAATAGCATACAAACTTGCATTACCAGCTAATATTAGAGAACATAATGTATTTCATCTGTATTTGTTAAAGAAATATTTCCATAATGCTAATCATGTTATTGATTGGAATGTAATACATGCAGAACCAGAGGGAGAATTCTAGAAAGAACCATAGTGCATACTGGACAGGAAAGAAACAATTCTCTAGAACCGAGCCATTGTGCAGGTCAAGGTGCAATGGAAGAACTTTGGAGTAGATGAAGCTACATGGGAGGTGTAAGATCCCATGATATTGGAATACACATTTTTGTTTAATGTATAATTGTGTATACATGGTGTTTCAAACACCAAGGATGGTATTTTATTTAAGGGGGAGGGGAATGTAACACCTTTTTTCCTCCCAAGACTGTAATTATGCACAAACTTCATATGTTAACATTATGAGGCATGCAATTGTGTTTTGATTTAATACAAACACCAAACTGGTGACTCAGAGGGAAAAACCTTGATAAGCATTGGTCATGATACACTAGAGGATATTGATGAGGCAAAGGGATTGATGGAATGGTTGAGTGGAATGGATCTGAGATGCTCCAGTGAAGAAAACAGTAAGCTTGCATAGTAGGATAACCTATGCTTGCAAACATAATAACTATACCTACCACCTGTTATAACCCTAATTTGCACCAGACATGTTTACCTGGCATCATGCCATCTCATATTCCTTATTTTCCAAAACACTGCTGAACAACTCTTCTTAAAAGCCCCTTTTATAAAGTCCCACGTGCCCTACTCCATTACTGCATGCGTGTACACGCTAGCTGACCCAAGACAACCCGCGTGTACCTACAAAAGCATGGAAAAAGGAAAGTTTTTGATGGAACACACAAATTTGGGTAAGTGAACTAAACCATTTGGCCATGCATGGCCAGTCACTCGACCAAATACCTAGCTTCTTCTAGCCTATAAAAGAAGGGTTAGGGGTCCCATTTGAAGAGAGGAGAATCATAGTAAAGAAACTATACCCG
>SNQJ01S0007679.1:245207-261073 GCA_010110895.2 Picea sitchensis
TAGAGGTACCCCTGTAGGTGAGGAGAAGATATCTGAGTATTCTTCCATGACCTTATCTACTTGCTTCTACTGTGTGGAGAGGTCGGCCATAGAGACCCCGGATGTGGCTATGATATTTCACTTATTCTAAGAGCGAATGACAAAGAAGACAAAATTCGCCGTCTGAGAGATGACCTTCCTGCATTTCTTAGCAGAGATCAAGGAAATAGCACTAGGTGGGACTGCCTCGGGTATCCTGCACAATTTCCTATTCAAAGTAATAATAACACTACAAGGCCTAGACTCATATATAGCATGAAATTTCCATAAATAAGGTTGGCCCAAAAGAACATCACAAACTTTGAGAGGATCAACATCACACAATACCTCGTCTTTGAAGGGCTTGATGTCGTACGAAGGTCGACACTGTTGGCTGACGTGAAGATCGCTTCCTTGGTGGAGCCATCCAATGGTGTATGGTTGTGGGTGCGACATTGTTGGCAGGGCTAGCCGCTTGATGACCTCTACTAAGATGAGGTTATTTTGGCTACCGCTATCAATGATGAAGTGCAATGGGGTGCCTTTTACCCACATTTATGAATGGAAGAGGCACTCTCCTTCTTCTTGCTCGTGTGGTTCACCAGGCTGGAGCTTAGTGGTAACAACGATGGCACTGGGTTCCACATCAATGATCCATATTCCCCTTTCTGGTTCTAGCTCAGAGTCATAATCTGCATCTAATTCAGAGGCTTTCACTTTGGCCACCAGCGGCAGTCAATAGTGTTATGCCAAGGGGTCTTATGGAAGTTGCACCGCTTCCCTGTATCTTTCTTTATCTTTCCGATGTCCTTCTTTCCTTGTGGCTTCGACTAGTTGTCCTGATACTATCCATCTTTTCTCTGTCCTTTTTTCGGTGGGTTGGGGCCACCCTTTCCTGGATTTTGTTGTGAGGGGTTCCCAGGCCCAAATTGCCGCATCTTTTGTTTTAGCTTCTTCTCAATTTTGACGGCATATCGGTAGGCCATGCCCAAGGATGAGATGTCCAGAAATTCCATTTCAGTCTAGATGTATCTATATATAGCACCACGATACTTGAGCACCAGATGTCACTCTGAATATTTGATACCCAACTTGGTGCGCAAGGTATGGAAGATATTTGTGAAATATGGCACTGCTTGGTCTCTTTCTTACTGTAGTGTGGTCCATTTGGTATACAGGTCATCATAACTTTCGACAGGGTAGTATTGTTCCTTAATAGCATCCCTGAAGGATTCCCGGGTGGCCGTAACAAAAAATAACAAGGTTTTTGTTTCGTTTTACTCATAGAAAGTTTCCCACCAATCTTTGACATGGGGAACGACTTTGAGGAGTGCAAAAGTAATCTTTTCCTTATTCGAAAAGTTATGGACAAAAAAATACCCTTATAGTAGATTCAATGAAAAGTTATGGACAAAAAAATACCCTTATAGTAGATTCAACCACTTGTCTACAACATCTACGTCTATTTGACCTTCAAATATAGGAATATTGAAGTTTATTTGTACCTTGAAGGGGGTGGCACCTTCGTTTGAAGAAGATGGGTCGCCTGTTGGTAGCCGCTGAAGGATTTGCACGAAACTATTCATCATCTTGTTCCTTTGTTGTGTGAGGGCTTCCTCAATCAACAGTTTGAAAGAATCTCCTGTCCCATCATCTTTCTTTTCTCCTACCATGGGAGGTCTCTTGGGCATGCAAGAGCTTCTTTCCTTGAGAGAAACAAGCTAGAGACCCAACTCTTTGTACTCTGACCTCGTTGGGGACATGCATTAAGATGACAAGGAGCAGACCACTCTGATACCACTTATCCATATTTTATGAGTATAATGAAATGAATACATATTATTAACAGGTTCTTAACACAAAATAACAGAGATACAATAAAACTGGTTTTCTATTCAATAACAAAATAAGCTGAAACTATAAAATGCAACGGAAACAAGCTTGTTGGAATGGTGGCGGCTTATCTCTGAGAAGAGATGTGACGGCAGTGGGAATTCGCAAGAAAAAAATTACAATGAGGCTCTGAAGGCCTTTTTACAATAAGCAATAATTCCCAAAACCCTAGAAATCCAAAAACCTAACCCTAGGAGATGAAGCACCAAAAGTCATGTGGGCCTCGTTTGGGTAAGTTAGTACATCAACTTCCTGGGGTCGTAACTTTTGCATACGATCTTCGTTTTAGGCGTGTGATAGCCCGTTGGAAAGGTAGAGTCAAGGAGATTAATTTTGAAGGATCAATCATTCCATAATATATCATTGAGGAGATCGATCCCTAAAAAACTTCATTTAAGCCCTCAAAATGGCCTCGGAAGTTAAAACTCCTAAAAATAGTAAATTGCCAAAATTGTTAGAAACCTATTTTGAGCCAGTTGGAAAAGGTGGGTGGCCACGGATATCCATATGGATCGGTCAAGGACCCTCTCCATATTCTAATAATACTACATTCATGAATGTGTATGCTTTTATATCGACTAGAGCGCATGACTACAGTAAACCAAACACTTCTGAGAAGGGCAAAGAAGCCGAAATCCCATCTCTTCTTCTCCAGATCAAGAAGAATTTGGGTGAAACAATGACATGCATCCCAAAAGGTGTGTTCAAGAAAGCTTCTCACAACCCTAATGCAATGGTCACCCCAAACTATTTTGTGGTGGAGGATTTGTCCCAAACCCCTTGTGTGCTGTCCTCCTTGGAGGTCCTCCAAAGATGCCCTTCCCAGAGGAAAGCTTTGTTAGCCCCTTTAGGATCTACCAAGACTTGTAATCCGGGTACAATCATGCTGGATACAACTGACTTAAAACCTCATCTGCCTTACCATGTAGCATTTTAGATAGTAGTGGCTCACCCCATGAAAACTTTTACTTGGAACATTTTCTGCTCGATGGTTGATGAGGGCGCCTCAACATGCGTTATGTCGTTGGCATGTTGGAAGGAAATTGGCCAGCCCGTTTTGTCTCCATCACCTACTCTTCTCACTGCTTTCGACTTGCATTCGTTCTGAACACATGGTATCATTCCCCGTGCAGTTAGGAGGTAAGACCATGTGCATCGAGGTAGAAGTAGTCAATGCATCCCTCGACTACAATATTTTGCTAGGAAGGAGTTGGACTTATGCCATGCAAGTAGTGGTTGCTACAGTTTTCTGGGTCTTGTTGTTTCCACACGAGGACCGGATTGTGACCATTGATCAATTGTCTTTCTCCAGACCTGACCCTTCACTGGGGGCATTCATGTTCACGATGATTGATAATCCCCAACCGGGCATAGTTAACGTAGGGGTTGGTTTGTGCCCATCTTTCATGGGTACCTTCGATTACCTGCCCCCTCAAGGCAATGTCAATTTCATATCAGACCACCATAAGGTTGATATTTTCCAAGTTTCTTCGTTTCTCACAACTTAATTCAATGATCTGTGGATACTTCCTACCCATTCGACCACGATGGAAGGGACAAGGCACCATGACATGTCCATGCCCTTGTCCGTAGCTGAAGAAGCATACTCTTTAGTCTAGCAAGCTTCGACCGACATGGATCCAACTCCTACACAAGAGTTAGATCTGATTCTAGAGCCTATTTGGGCTCAAGGCTCCCTCAATGATACCGATTCATTAGACTTAGTCTTTCCCTCCGATGAAACAATAATTGAGGCAATGACTAGTCCAGAAAAACCTTGGGATGATCTCCATCACAGATCATACTTCCTTCCAGAGTTAAGAAGAATCGAAGCAGGAGAATTCACCTTGACTATGACTGGAGATAGGTATTGTCCTATTAATCCCTTAGCTACACATGAGTTTTATGTCGAGGGTAATATGGAAACTATCACCGAAACCATACCGATTAATATCTCCAGAACCCCTGGCATTATGGAGAATGTTTTCATCGGAGCTGACTGTTCCCCCGGAGAGATTCAAATCTACACAAATCTATTTTAAGAATTCTGTGACATTTTTGCCTTGTCTTATGAGGAAATGCCAGGCATCGATCAAAAAATAGTCGAACATGAAATCATAACTTATCCATATGCCAAGCCTGTTCGACATAAGATTTATCTAGTCAATCCCAGGAAAGCAATAGCCATTAAGGTTGATGTTGAGAAACTGCTAAAAGCTGGTTTTATCTATCCTATCCATTTGACCCAATGGGCTTCAAATCCTGTGTCGGTCAATAAGAAACAAGGAATGATTCGTGTATGTATGGACTTCTGTGATTTGAACAAGGCCTGTCCAAAAGATAATTTTCCCACACCATTCATCGACCAGATAATTGATGAATGTGCAGGTTGCGAGGCATTTTCTTTCATGGATGGTTTTTTTGGGATATAATAAGATACAAATCAAACCCGAATACCAACACAAAATGACATTCATTTGTCCATGGGGTACATTCACGTATCATAAGATGCCCTTTGGTCACAAAAATGCTGGAGCGACCTTTCAACGGGCCATGTCTTTTGATTTCCATGATCTCAAGCATATAGTCGAGGCCTATTTATATGACTTAGCATCTCAATCTCGCAAGAGAATGGATCATCCCACACACCTCCGAATTATCTTTGAGCGATGTCGCTACTTCTGGATTCGCTTGAATCCAAACAAGTGTAGCTTTTGCGTAACATCAGGACGTTTGTTAGGTTTCATAGTGTCAATGACAGGGATCATGGTTGATCCTCTCAAGGTTGAGGAAATAATTCAGTTGCCTCCCCCATGCACAATCCTTCAACTTCAGAGTCTATAGGGCAAGGCAATTTTTTTAAGGTGTTTCATCGCCAACTATGCCGAGATCACAAAGGGCTTTATGCGCTTACTGAAGAAAGATGTTCCTTTTTATTGGGACGATGCCGCTCAACGCTCCTTCGAAGCATTGAAAAATGCCCTCTCAACTACCCCTCTGCTTCAGCCACCCAACTATAACAAATATTTCTTAGTATACCTGGCTACAGTAGAGTCAACCATCGGCATGGTATTAGTTTAGGAGGATTATTTTCTCTCAGAATATGTGATCTATTACTTGAGCCGAGGCCTAGTCAGACTGGAACTCAATTATTTTCATATCGAAAAACTTGCGTTGGAAGCAGTCCATGTTGTTCAATAGTTCCATCATTATGTTATGTTTCGCAAGACCACCGCCATTGCCATTGTGAATCTGTTTCAATACGTGTTGACATGATGGGTAATAGGCGGAAATATCAGTATATGGATAGTCGTTCTCCAGGAATTCGACTTAGATTTCGTTTCAGTGAAATCCAAAAAGTCACTGGTCTTCCCAGAACTTATTTCGGAACTTCCGGTTGAGTTAGGTGATGTTATGCCCAAAGAGTCACCTATCAGAGGAGATATGTTTTTGATCACCTCTTCGGATCCCTGGTACGGAGATATATTTCTCTATCTCCAGACTTTGAAGTGCCCCACCTCTGCTTCTCATGATGAGTGTTGCCATATATGCCATTAGGCTAAGAATTATCTTATACTTGACGATACATTGTATCGGAGAGGTGTAGACTGCATCCAACACCGATGCCTCACTCATGAAGAAGAAGTTATCATGCTTAACGATTTCCATACTAGAGCATGTGGCGGTCATTTTTCTGGGTTGACAACAGTCCAAAATATTTTACGAGTAGGTTACTTCTGGCTGACACTAATCAAAGATTGTATCGAATAGGTCAAGAAGTGCCACCCATGTCATATATTTTCTCGGAAGATGAGGGAACATCCCGCTCCCATGTTTCCTGTCATCACAGTTGGTCCCTTCACCAAGTGGGTGATTGATTTCACTACATGCAACCCTCCTTCAGTAAGGGGGCACCATTATATCATTGTAGCTGTAGACTACTTCACGAAGTTGGTCGAAGCTATGTCAATGTTTAAAGATGATGGAGATATTGCAAATCTCTTTTTATTCAACCAGATAATAGCAAGGCTCGACGTCCCGAGAGATATTGTCACTGACCATGGAAGTCACTTTCAGAACCAGATGATGACCGAATTAACATCAAAGCTTGGATTATGGCAAGAACATTCATCACCCTACTACCCCCAATCAAATGGTCAGGTGGAAGATGTAAATAAATCTCTTAAGACCATCCTACAACAAATGATCAACTCAGCCAAGTCAAATTTGCATTTGATGTTATACTTGGCATTATGGGCTTACCGAACATTTATTAAGAGTGCAACTGCTTTCTCACCTTTTCAACTCATTTACAGGCTGGAAGCAGTCTTTCCTATCGAATTTCAGATCATGTCCTTAAAATTGGAAGTACAGTTATTTCCATACACTTCTCCACTTGAAGAATGGTTATTATACCTTGAGCGACTCAATGAGCAGTGTTGTGATGTAGCCATGGCCAATGAGGCTTACAAACATAAAGTCAAGTGTTAGTATGATCGGTTCGTTCGTCCTTGGGTTTTCTCTGAAGGCGACTTTGTCCTGGTCTATGACCAAGACAAGGCCCCCTGGGGGTAGGAAAATTCAAACCCATGTGGTTCGGACCTTTCATCACAAAAGATGTTCTAAAAAGGGGTGCTTATCGTCTGGTTGACTTTGAGGGAAATGCTTTGGCGGAGCCTAGAAATGGGCTCTACCTAAAGAAGTATTACTCATATGTAGATCACCTTGGGTAACTTTTTGTAACATATGTATTGTCTTTGTACTATTACTTTCTAGTTTATTTTAGTATTATGGACATGTCATTTTTGATGTTATCTTTTGTCACTGTGGCATATGTCAAGTGAATTAGAGGTGTTCATTGGGTACGTCGATGGTGCTAGCCAGCACACTCAAAGACTTGCCTCCGCAGCTTGGGTATTTTTTACACCTCAAGGTCAGTTATTATCTTCCAGAGGTATATGCTTAGGTGACACCACAAACAATGTCGCTGAGTATAGTGCAATTATTGAGTTGCTTCATGATGCCCTGTCATTTGGTATCTCTCATCTTCGGGTCTATTTAGACACTGAGCTGGTTGTGTCTCAGTTAATTAGAGTCTAGCATGTTCATGATCCGACTTTACACCGACGATTCCTTAAGGTATGTCTCTTAGAATGAAGGTTTGATTATATTACATATTTTCATGTTCCTAAGAGTTTAAACCAAGTTACAGATACTCTAGCTAATCAAATTTTAGAATTTCATCTTGCACACATATAAAAAGACATACACATAAACATGTAAATACATTTTTAAAGGAAAATATGATCCATAAGACGCAAAAAGACATAAAAAACCATATATAATATCATAAGCACTAGAGTACATAGGTGCACGCAAGCGCCTCAAAAAATATGACCAGTAGTAAGTCACGGGGCTTATGCCCTCAAAAAATATATACAGGTGGAGCTATCAATGTCTAGACTAACTAAAGTCAGGGCCTGTGGGCCCTATTGTAATAATCAATAACATTTTCCGAACGTCGAAATAGTCGGACCCACGTCCGTGGTTCCCCCACTACATGAGGCTGAATGTATGGTGGAAAATCCTCAATCTCTTCCATAGGGATGGTGCAAGTGAGCGAGGTAAAATTTTGCTCAACTCGTCTCAAGACCCTCTCAACCTCACCGATTGGAAGCTCTCCTGCTACTGCTAGTCCCCCTACGATGGAAGGTGTGACCCTTGGTCGAGGATGACACCTGTTCCTCACATAATCTGTAGGTCATGAGGGTCCCACATCTGCACACAATAGACATGTATCTGTCAAATAATCTGGTATAAAAAAGTGATATATACAAAAAAAACATAAAAATTATATATGTTTCAAAAAAAATGATGCAAACTTACCCATCTCGCCTCGCTCCTCGCCTGGAGGTACAAGGATATCGGGATATCTCAAGAAATCAATCCCAACATAAGGATAATCCTTTATGGCTGGGATCTGCCGCAACAACCAAGCAAAGAATTCATCATCAAAAGACTCATTGGTCCTTCCACCACCCTGTCTTGGCAGCAAAACTGCCCATCTGCAAACCATAGGAAGAGAGGGCTGATGTCCTTGTACCACCACTCGAGGACTGAAACTAGAAACTCTTTCAAAGAATAAAGTGCATAGAATTGTCCTGAACACTAAGTTCCTCTGCGTCCACAACCGACAATCTGTCAGCTGCCTCTTCATACAATCCAGCAGTGTAGTGCTCCAGTCAAATATATGTGCATTCAAGCACTTGATTTCATAGTTCATCTATGCACGAGACACCTGATGTAGAGCCACAAAACCAATCATCTGCCCAATAAGAAACACAATCGCCTATAGCGATAAATCGATGATCCTGCTTATTGGCACCTGCGAGCTCAATCGGTCTGTACCAGCCTCACATTAAAGTCCTATCAATTCTGATATGTTATGAGGCCCTGAAGGAAATGTTCGAAAATTGACTGGTTCCCCTCTCCTGGAGAGGCCAGTCAAAAAGTATATGTCCTCTGTAATGAGCACCAGTGACTACCCCCCTAACATAAAAGCTTCTGCATCAGGGTGCCAGTATTCAACCAAGGCATTCAATAGCCTAGGTTGTGCTCTCATGAAAGGACACAGGAAAAACTTGAGCAAACCACATTGCATTAACAGTTCCACAGTGTTAGGGTCTTCCCCAACTAGTGCGCTGATATCTTCATGCTCTCGTTCTCTCCATTGCACATACATCCTGCACATAGGCAAATTTTCAAAGGGTTAGGGCCTGCTTTTTAAACCTTTTTGCACTCATGGGAGGGTCCACGCGGGCTGTTGTGATGACAATCATGTGTACATGCGCTCTGACATCAGACAGAGTGAGTGTACACATGAGTTGTCATAGGACAACCCACGTGGACCTAGGGCCAACCTTTTAAATGTCGACGCCCTCCCAAGAAACCACATTAAATGCATAAATAAAGAATTAAAAAGCAAAGGGAGGTAGTTTATACTTACTTTGTCCAGACGGATGGTCGTTTCGTCCATTGTAGCTCTCGAAATCGCCACTTTTATGAAAGGTTTTTTTTTGCTCCAGAGTCAATTTCCAAATCAACAATGGTGATAATGAGCTGTCAGCTTCTATTTATAGACTTTTTGGCCCTTTTTTGTCACTTTTTTGGCCCCCCTTATCATTTTCTGTGAATTGAAAACCATTTAGAGTGATTTAGGAGTTGCTTTGGAAGGTTACGATTGGGTATCAGGACTTTTTTGGTGTTTTGGGTCACTTTTGATGGTTCGTGGGAAAAACCTTAGATGGTCAACTTGAGCATATAGGTTAGGTTTCCACCTGTACTTTTGTATCTCATTGTCTTTATCCCTTTGCCATAGGATCGATCACATTAGGTTGCGACATAGAACCATCATGCTTCTTTAGAAGTGTCATGATTTGGTGGTAGATCTTACCAGGAACATGGACGCCCTAGGTAGATCCTGGTTGCATTATGGTGTCCATGCTATCACTAATGACTGTAGGCTCAGGAGACCTTTTTGTTTTTCCTGATTACACATTTGAGCCTCATTTGCATGACTCACCCACAGGACTCCCAAAACATAACGGGTCTTCTTTTAAGCCCTTTTCAAACCCTCTAAACATGAAAAGATTGATGAGTGATCTTGTGGCCTTTCACGCTTGTTAAACTGAAATTTGAAGTCACATCTAGCTGGCGGTAGTTTACCCCTTTTTTGGTCCAGACAGTCAACTGTATGAAAAAAGGTATACTCTAGAGGCCTCAGATCCCTAGAAGAGTACCCTCAGGTATAATTTTATCCCTTTTTTCAGGCCTGAGGGACTAAATTTACGAAAAAAGAACCCCCATGGAGTCCATAGTTAAGCTCTTTTCAGACTCTCTAAAATTGAAAATATTGCCGAGTGACCTTATTCTTTCACACTCATTAAAATGGTCCAGAAGCACATTCCTGATGGAGTCCATAGTTAATCTTTTTTCAGACTCCTTAAAAATGAAAAAATGGTCGAGTGATCTTGTCTTTATCACACTCGTTAAAATGGTTTTGAATAGTCGTCTTGTCGGTGCTAGTTTACCCATTTTTAGAACCGATTAGACTACCTTCAAAAAAGGTACCCCATTGGAGTCTCCTTTTACATTTTTCAAACTCTCTAAATATGAAAAACCACCGAGATTACCTTCTCTGGGCTCGTTAAACTTACATCGAAGGATGTTACCATTGTGTGTCTTATTAATCGCATATGCATACCTGCGTCTCTAGTCTAATGCCAGCTCCATGTTTCTCTCAACTAAACCATCTAAAGCATGCCTTATACGCAAGCCCTGTAGCACTTTGCCTCTGTGTCTTGACACCTTTGGCCCCAGGAGGGATTTTTCCCAAGTGTCCTTACTTTGAACATCAGTCTTGTCCTTGTGCCTCTAACTTGTATGTTTGTGACACTCATTCCTCCTTTGTAACGTAACATTCTTTTATTCTTTTTCCAAAATTATTGAAAAAGACAAAAAAAATCAAATATACCCCAAAAGAGGAAGGGAAAAGTATTTTCTTTTATTGGGAGCACAATGCGTCACCCTTGGATAAAGCACATTTGTCCGTTTTTTCTTCAAACTCTGGGATTTCATATGACCTTAGGAAGTTGTTCCCGATACATTGATTTGTGTCCTCCTCTGTTTGGTTATTCTTCCAAACATATGGAGAGTTTGTGTTGCCTCCTGCCTCGCAAACTTATGTTAATTCCATGCTACCCGAGTCTCATCATTTGTCGTGCTATTGTCCAAGGGAAGTTTTTACCAAGCCTGAGTCAACCCCTTTGTAGTTTGTCTCTTTCCCTCATGCTCGACCATCTCAAAAGTCCAATCAAGTCTTTGTTTGAAATCAAGGAAGCCTTCAGTCTGATAATCAAGATTCTCTAGTCCACGACCGATGAGCCATCGAAGACCTCTGGGTGGTGAAGTAGTACACTCATATTACACTCCTACCTGAGTTTTGAAGATTTTAAAGTTGTTTCTCGAGCTCTGAAGACCTCATCTCCAGCCATCAGGCCTTATCAGCTTCAAGAAGATG
Organism: Picea sitchensis; assembly: GCA_010110895.2. Taxonomy (NCBI): domain Eukaryota; kingdom Viridiplantae; phylum Streptophyta; class Pinopsida; order Pinales; family Pinaceae; genus Picea; species Picea sitchensis. The sequence goes on from SNQJ01S0007679.1 coordinate 256,198, forward strand.
GATACTCTACATGTATATCTTTTTTATTTTGAGATGTAGCTCCTTTGTGTATTGCTCATGGATACACTTTATATAGTTATATGACATGGATCTACAGTGTATTTGATTGGTATCCATGATTTTATGTTATCCTGAGCATGGGTATTCCCACCTCGGTGAGACAGTTATTATTTTGCAAATGAAACCTCCCAATTTCTGGTCCCTAGTCTCACTTGTTCGGAACATCGGTGAAGATTGTTAATGTATTTCAGACATCATATGCTCTTCTGACCTCACACATTAGGGGGCATCTATTATAACCCTAATTTGCACCAGACATTATTACCTGGCATCAGGCCATCTCAGATTCCTTCTTTGCTAAAACACTGCTGAACAACTCTTCTTAAAACCCCCTTTTATAAAGTCCCATGTGCCCTGCTCCATTACTACACGCGTGTACACACTAGTTGACCCAAGACAACCTACATGTACCTATAAAAGCATGAAAAAAGGAAATTTGTTGATGGAACACACAACTTTGGGTAGGTTAACTAAACCTTTCGGCCATGCATGACTGGTCACTCGACCAAATACCTAGCTTCTTCTAACCTACAAAAGAAGGGTTAGGGGTCCCATTTGAAGAGAGGAGAATCATAGTAAAGAAACTATACCTAATTAAGCATTCCCTTTGTCCCAACCTTTAGCCATCCTTGTGCAAAGAGAAGTATAGAGAAAAGCAGTTGGAAGACAGTGGAAGAAGAGCCTAGGACCAAGATCGAGGAGTAGTAGCCGAAGTTATCATTGTAAGGTATCATTGTGAAGTTAATAAAAGAATTGCTTTTCCCATCCTGCCATATGAGATTGTCATTATCGGAATATTGATTGTATGATTGATTAAATATCTAACCCGTTAGTTCATAGATCAAGTGCATATGGAGTTCTTTGTTTGTCTTTAGTGAATGCAGGTTAGCATTGGGAGGAGAGTTGTAGTCAAAGAACGACCAAGAGAGAAAAGGGATCGACATCAAACACGAAAAATAAGGTATGTCAACTTAATCTCTTGAGCCTTGTATTTGCATATGAGTAATGGGGGTTTAGGCATGGGATGATGGTAAAAACTAAGAATCTTTAGTTCATTTCTGCATGCATGATAAAACCCTTAGTGCTAGTCCGTAGGAGGGATTTCCCACCCATAATAGTCGAACTAGAGGAAGACAGATTTATTGCAGGATTCCATCAGCAGGTGCAGAAGGAAAGAGAAAAATCCTACCATGACAAACACATCAAGAAAAAAGCGGTTAAGCAAGGAGATATGGTATTGGTATACAACAACAAATTCATGAAGCATCCACGAAAGTTCAAAACATATTGGTTAGGGCCATATGAGGTTTTCTATGTCACAGAAGGAGGAGACACGTAGTTGAAGACTTTGAATGGAGAATGGAAGGAAGGTTTGGTGAATGGGAGCTGGTTGAAACTATACTATGATAACCAGCTGCCTCAAAGCCATCAATAAGACCAAAAGACGAAGGGTCCAGGTACTAGGTGCAGTTGAAACTAGGTACCAGACACAGAAAAGATAGTCTACACACAATGGGAAAGGATAGAGTAGAAAGCACAGGATGCTCTGTGTAGTCTGAAGTCAAGGTAAAATAGAATACTCAGAGTAAAGTGACTCGGGATGAGTCACAGGTGAGTGTTGGGGGGATTTTGTCCCTTGGTTATGGAAGGAAGTGAAGATTAAGGAAGAAAAGATGAAATGTGAACTGCGCGGAAGACACAGTGACTAATATTGGGTCGAAGTGAGAAAAAGAGAAGAAAAGACGGAGTGAAGTAAGAGGAAGCAAGTTGTTGGATGAGGAGATCGAGGATGATAGATCATCAAGGAAGACAGATCGTGGAAAACTCAGCAAGAGGAAAAAGCCACTGATGGATGCTTTGGAGCACCTCATGAGAAAGAAGGAAATATAGGTTGGCGAAGCCCTGTAAACACAGGTCAGGTTGACCTAGGGTTTTGTTGTATAGGGTTTTGACACTTAGGTTTCAACTGAGGGTTGTCGGTGAGCTATTGTAATGTATAAATAAAGGTCAAGAGGACCTGGGATGGGTTGGTTCTGAGTTGATGTTATGAAGACTGACTATTGTTAAGGTGAGAGAAGTCTGTGTTGTAAGATCTTCAGCTGGGTGCGAAGATCAAACTTGTAGTTGGGTGAGTAAGGAAAAAAGGAGAGGAAGAGAGAAGAGCTGTTAGATAAGAGCGCAGATAGAACTGTATCCTTCACCTAATATATTATAAAGAACACTTCTATGGGCATAGCTGTTACACATTATTTTCGTCATCCCTATGACCATTAATGATGTAAAACTATCTGTTGCCTTCAGAGGGGTAAGTGGCCTGAGTTCTTGAAGAGAGAAGGGAGAAGAACTTTTCCTGAGAAAAGAAGTTGCATTTTCCCTTGTAAAAACCTTGTAAAAAGGGAAGTTTGCAGGTTGCTATATAGGCAGGGTGCGAGAATGCCTAATTCTCGCAGGTTGCACCATAGCTAGGTTGTGAGAGGTTCACAGGTTGCACTATAGGCAGGGTGCGAGAATGCTTACACGTGGGAAAAACGAGTGTTTTCTCGAATCTTCTAGAAGGAGAAACTTCCATGGTGAGGTGGCATCTGAATGGTTTGGATTTTACTCACTTTCATGATTTAGTGGGATCATCCTAACCTCCTCACCTTATTCTCATCAACTTATAAAAGGCGAGGAGCTCTCATGGAGAAGGGGTTCTTGAGCTTGTAGCTTTGGTTGGCTTGGAATTATNAGATCTGTGCTCTCATAATTATTAGAGTGAAAGTGTGTGGGGAACGAAGGATAGTTGGAAGGGACCTTATGACATCAAGGCCATGGTTGTAATCTCTCTTTCACATTTAATATGATACAGTAATACGAGTCTTTCCTATAAATCTTGTTGTGTTTTATTGTATGATTCCTTGATCACATACATAGGTTTATATTGAGTTTATGCTATTGCTATCACTTTGGTTGATTGCATTCTTTTGCAGGTTCATCATTGTATGAGTGTTGGAATGGAACTAGGATGGCGATGGTGAGAGCAAGCGACATTTAAATGGTATTTCACTCATCCCTCTTTAGTTAGTAAATTCAATATCTAAAACTTAAGGAAAGAGTCATGTTCTGGTGTGTTTTGTTCTAGATCTAGGTGGATCTAGGGAGATCAGTTAGTGTTCGTACCTACCGATTTGTCCGATAACAAAATTGGTGATTCCACTGGGGAACAAATTGTTTCCTAGTTAGTCTAGTTTCCCTTGCTTTTCTTGCTCGTTTTCTGGTCTCTGAGTCTGTGGGAGATCCATCAAGACTCTCTGGATCTGAAAGTTCACTCAAATTTAGTCCTTTTTCAATTTTTTTCTTGTTTACAGGCATTCTCGCACTGTACCCTTTAGTGGCATGTGAGAAACACTTGAGTTCACACCCTGGTGTTAAGTCCAGTGCGAACCCCTCGTAGTCAACCTTTGTTCAGCTTGCGAGAATCTTTGATTCTCGCACTGTAATACACTGCCAGCCTGTGAACTTGTTTGTAATTTTTTTTTGGATGGGGTCTTGTCATTTTTTAATGCCTAGTTTTTCTTTGAACAATTGGATTGAACTTTTGGAGCCTATATTGATCTGTTTACAGTCTTCTTGACATTCTTTGAATTTATTTTATCCATCTTTGCTTTGTTTGGTTTTGAAGGATTAGTCTCTTTCTTTGAGTGTCTTTCAATTACAAAGCATGTGTTTTCTTTAGAATTGTTTAGGGAAAGATAAGATTTCTTCTGAATAGTTCGCTTTAAAAGAAAACTATTAGTTTGGGTTTCTTTGTTTTAAGAAAGTTCATTATTGCTTTTAGTGAAATTTTTGAAACAAAAAGATTTAATTTCTTGCTTTATATTAGATTAGGGGCATCCTTGCATTTGAAGTAGCGAAATTGAATGATTCTTGGAATTTTTTGATCTTAAATTATGAAAAAATTTCCCCCTCATGGCCGAGGGGGGCATGAATCATGCATTGGTGTACAGTACCTTTTTCTCATTTATTGAGGATATTGATATTGATGAGTTTAATATATTTTGGGACATTGTGCATGTGGGAATGATAAATGTTTCTCCTTCTCGTAGCATAGCTTTCATCGAAATGAAAAGATTGCATCTTCATATCTTTGCATAATTTTCGAGTCGGTCAAAACACCATATTGTCCACACCATCTTCCTTTTGAGTAATAACAACTATAAAATAAAGCACTTATAAAAATTGATTAGACATTTTTTATATTTTCTGGTAGCAAACCTACATTAGATTAGTTGTAAGGCTTTGGAATAGGTGTGAAAGATAACTTTCCAAAGCTGAAAACAAACATAGAATCTTGAGGTAGGGAGCGGTTAAATCCACTTATTACATTTTGTCCTGGGAAGCCCTTCTAACACAAGGGTCAATCACGAGGTCACATTGAGACTGGTTGAGTTACTCACCCTGCTTTGTTGGTCTTAGTGTAGAGATTGCACATATTACGGGGGTCACTTGAAGGTATACCCACAATGATGAGTGGAAGCCTCTCAATTTGATTTCAGGCTAGATACCCTGACCTTGCGTGTGGATCGGATTGTCGACTGTCCCCCCAGGCTTTATTGTTGTCAGTACTAACCTTAGTGGCCTATCTCTTTAGGGTATTTACACAAGGTGACTATGGAGGGGCAAGTCTTCATGGTACCTAGAATCGACGTTGGCCAAACTCACTCGGGCTCCTTGGAGGGTATACCCATGATTATGTGTGGGAGCTTGCACCAGGGTGTAAGTTTGTTAAGCAGGTCATCAATGTAACTTTTCCACCTGCTCTATCTCAACCCCTTTT
>SNQJ01S0007679.1:262564-273324 GCA_010110895.2 Picea sitchensis
GCTTGTTGTGTTTTATTGTATGATTCCTTGATCACATACATAGGTTTATATTGAGTTTATGCTATTGCTATCACTTTGGTTGGTTTCATTCTTTTGCAGGTTCATCATTGTATGAGCGTTGGAATGGAACTAGGATGGCGATGGAAAGAGGAAGCGACATTTAAATGGTATGTCACCCATCCCTCTTTAGTTAGTAAATTCAATATCTAAAACCTAAGAAAAGCATCATGTTCTGGTGTGTTTTGTTCTAGATCTAGGTGGATCTAGGGAGATCAGTTAGTGTCTGCACCTACCAATTTGTCCGATAACAGTAGCCCTAGTTAGAGGGTGAACCATGTACATCTTATGTTGTGTGTGATTGATGTTGTGTTCTTTACTTCTATTACTCTGATGATGTGTTAGTATTGTGTTATATCTGAGATATACTGCATGAAGTAGGTCGAAGCTGGTAAATGATATCTAGATGTTGTGTTGTTGTTGTATTGGATCCACTTTGTATTTCCTTTGGTTGTAGACACCTATGTACTACAACTCCCTATAACTACTTTGGGTGAGACTGCATTTGCCTCACAGGTGTTGCCGAAAGGGCCAGTAATTAGGGATTATTGGTGCACTCTTAGAGCTGAACCCTGGGCTTGCCCCCTGTGCCAAAAATCTTGTTGCCTCTTCTTCTGTGTCTGTGAGACTATGAGTTCTGCTTGCAGCTTCTCCATATCCTGTGATCCTTTGATGTGCTCAGTGATCGACATCGTCTTCTACCTCTACTTGAGGTCCTAGATAGTTGTGCTTATCCTCTCCTCTTCCTAGTCCCACTACTAGACCTATTGATCCTCCTCCAACTTCGTCCATAGTTTTGTTGCTTTATCTAACAAGTCAACAACTGCGCTAACTTGTTGCTCCATATCCTCTATCTATGTTGTTGCTTTCTACTTCCTCTGCTCCTTTACCTCCAGGGGAATGGTAGGTATGATATGTTCCCATAGGTGCTCGATCTCCTGCATGTATGGATCTATTGTCTGAACAATATGATCAATCGTTTGCATCGTCGTGAGCTCTGCTATTTATGCGCTCTTTGGAATTTTGTCATAGGCTACAACCAATCCCTATTCAAGCCTATCCATGCAATATTTATCATATTTGGTCTCGATATTGACCTGTTCAAGAACCAATTAAAAATATTCTTTCTTGTCCTTTGTCTACTGCAATTCCATTATGTCTGTGCATGTGCGTGACTGTATGTCCTTCGCGACGCCTACTTGCAGTTTATACAATTCCTTGGTTGGTATATGTGTCATTACCAACTGGATTTGGGCCAAATATTTAAATGGTGTTTGACCCACAATTTCATCCATGCACAACATGTTGGGTGTAATGTGAAACACCGAGCTTGGATGTGCTGTCGTCTGGATCCTATCTTGATCACTTGATCCAGCCTCAACTCCTGTCTATGATGCTGCTGGGACTAGTTCTATGCCTCTGTCGACCCTCTGTGTTTCTCTAAGTTGCTTGAGGAGCTACTGCATGTCTACCAGCTCCTCCTAAATCTTGTCCCTTTAGCACTGGGCATCATCAAAATCCTCCACTGTTCTATCTTGGCGCATTTGGGCCACGAGGTCTGCGTCGTCCTCGATGATTTTTTTATTCTGGTGGCATTTTGTGCACCTTATCTTTATTGCACACACCCCCTGTTTGTATGACTGGCCTCTTGGTCTAGCCTTGTTCCTGTTGATGTGGTCCCATGTGCTGTCTTAGTCTATTTTTCCTGTTCCTGTGGCACCTGGGTATTGTTCTTCTTCCTCGCCTAGGTGCCTTTCTTGGAAACACCCCCTTTCTTTTGTTGCGCCAGGTTCTAACCTATCCTTGGCTTCTTGGGCATCATTTTGTCTCCTACAAGTGTTTGGTCCTGCCTTTCCTTTGCCTCCGCCTCCTTATCTATGGTCATCTCTTGATTCAGGACTAGAATCCTCCAGTCATCATTCCAATCCCATATGGCCATTTTTAGATCCTCTTCCTTGATGCAGTACCACAGTTGTAGCCATTGGTTGTCGGGATCCTTCCTTGCTTGGATCCACATTGTATGCCTAGTCGCTTTGAAATTTCCTATTTCCTGATATTGTGTGACCACCTCTAGTGTAATCCTCAAAGTATTGGCGATGTTTTCCTACAAGTCATTGTAATATCCTTCGATTAGATCTTGAAAAAAAGAATGAATACTTGGGCTCCTTCCATCCGACCAAGGCAATCAGGACGAGTAGCCATGAATAGTGAAATTATGTCCCTAGGTCATGCACATCCTTTCAATCTTCCAGGAACAGTTTCAACAAGTATGGGGTGCCCCAACTGAGTGTGGTGCCCTCTTCACACTGTGCTGCAACTACGATGACCCCGACAGGGACTTACTCCTTGCAGCATTTCCTAAGTAACTTGCACACCATGATTTTTGTGGCCATCCTTGTTGTTGTGTCACTAATGCACTTAATTATGATTCTATGCGACCCCCTTTCTGTATCGTAATTCTTCTTCATTTCCTCAGTCATTTCCTTCTCCTTCGTATTGTCATCAAGGAACTGTGCGAGTGTCTCCCCCCATGTTGGAAGACCTGTGATGTATGCAATGAGATCCACGTCTATCGAGATGATTTGTTCCAACCACAAGTATCCTTCGTGGGTAACTACCATCAGCTGCTTGAATCAGATTCTTACGTCTTGACCCCTCTCGAAGTGCAGGATGTCCAACAAGCCTAGAAGGTAGGTTTTGGCCAGTCCAGATGCCCACTATCTTGTTTAGTTAATTGGTTTGCCAAAGGGTCCTATACCCACAGTTTCCAGGTAAAATTTCTTGGAAAACTATGGAAACTTGTCCATGTCTATCACATCATGGTCTGAGTACCGCAATTTCTCCATGTGGCCTAACATGTTTCTTGCGACACACACCACTTCTGGAATGCACGGAAATACTATAGCTATCGTGGATTTCTTGCGCAGTGATCTTACTACTGGAATTTTTCCCTTTTGTTGTGGTGGATGAATTGAGGTTCCATCCTCCATTGTTCTCTCTTTTGCATACTCCTCTGCTCGACCGATGACATCTTCCACTATGCCCTCATGTGGCTATTCTGGTGTGGTTGTGTGTGACCTTTTTGGTGCAACCGTTTCTACCTGGTTCGGGACTGTCCCATTGACTCTTGAGGCTTCTTCATGGTATTTGGGGTGCAAATGATTTCCTGCATCCTTAGCCTATTGGCCCTATCCTATTTTCAGCATATCAATGTCCATGCTCACTGGTGTTGTCTGCTGGGTTTCCTCCACCACTAGTGTGGGGATTCCTGGTTCCATGTTGGGCTATGGGATTTCCTCCAAGTTGATGACTTCTTGAGGCTAAGGGGTTTGTTGTTCACTTCCCTCTAGCTGCGATGGTTCTCTGATGTTTCTTCGAGGTCATCTACAAGTCTAGCTCGATGCTCCTAGTTTAGGTGGTTCCATGGTGGTAAAGGTATTCTTTGTCAAGCTTAGTTGGCTTTGTGACTTCTGTAAATTCACTCTCTGCTCCATGTACTCTATCACTCTATGATTTTCTCAATTTCATGATAACCTTCTAATCCTCGTGCGCTAGCTTTATATAGAGATCGTGTGAAGCTTCTCGAAGACATTACCCAAGTTGTGTTTTGAATGCACTGGCGCTTCCTGCGTACTTTCCATTGAATTCCCTTGTCATCACCAATTGACATGATTAATACGACATCCCATCAATAGTTCTTTTCATTGAATTTCGATAGTCGTTGTCCGCTGGCGCTTATTTTTCATACTCGCCATTTTCGTTGTTTCCTCCTTTTAGTGAATGTTGGTCCTTTCTCTGGCGTGCTAGAGTTTCCGAGTGCACATGCTCATTTATTTTTGGCGCACTACGCCTATGTTGCTATCTTTTGATGTCCATCATGGTAACCCCTCTCTTTTTTTTCTCAAGTGCTAGGTGGTCAACTGTCCCTATACAACTTCAGTTGACTCCCATTGATCATCCCTCTGAGTTATATTCCTCCTAAATCCTTCAATTGTATAGCTCCCTCATCTGTGACAGTATTTACTTCGTATGGTCCTAACCAATGCAGTCTAAGTTTTCCTGTGTACTGAAGGGATTTACTGTCATACACCAAGACTAAGTCTCCTTCCTTGAAATTTTTCCACTTGATATGTCTGTCATGCAAAAATTTGTCCCTTTCTTTCTGTACTTGTTGGTGAAATCCTGCTATAATCCTATGTTCCTCCATGATCATCAGCTGATTTAGCCTTTCTTGTACTATGCCTTGCTCTGTCATGTTTGTAATTGCTGCTACGCGCAGACTAGGTACCAAAAATTCTAATGGCACCACTGTTTCTTGTCCATATACTAATATGAACAGTGTTTGCCCTGTTAAATTTTTCATGTGGCCTTGAACACCCATAATACTGTTGGTATCTTCAAGTCCCAATCGTCCCTATTAACATTGTAGATATTTGTCAGTGCATTTTCAAGGATTTTTTTAAAGGCTTCCACTGTTCCATTTGCTTGAGGATGATATGGTGTACTCTTTTGATGATAAACTTCAAAATCCTCAGTCGTAGCCCTAATAGTGATGTTAATGAAATGAGTTCCTTGGTCACTCATCAAAATCCTTGGGCATCAAAATCTAGTGATCACATTCTCAAACAAGAAGTGTGTTGTTGTCTTTGCACTGCAATATTTTACTGGTGTTTCTTCTGCCTATCTTGTTAAGTATTATGTCACAATGATAATGTACCTCTCTCTTGACATTTTTGTTGGTGGGTTAATTGGTCCCACAAAATCTATTTCCCATTTTTCGAATACCTGCAAGGTTACTTGTGGTCTCAGGGGCATCTCATCCCTTCTATTCAGTTTCCCAACCCTTTGACATACATCACATTTCTGATAGTAGTCCTTTGAGTCTCTGTGAACAGTCGACCACCATAGTCCTGCGTGAAATACCTTCTGCATAGTAGCTTTTCTTGCATAATGTCCTCCTTCTATTCCCTCGTGGGATTCTACTAAGATCCTAGGTCTTTCATGTTCTAGCACACATCTTCTCAAGATGCTATCTGCACCCATTTTGTATAGGTGTCATGCAATCAATTGGTAATTTGCATCCTTGACTACCAGATTTTTCTTTTGTGTAGTGTTGAATTCCTGTGGCGCAGTCCCTGTAATCAAGTACTGGATGATGTCTGTGAAGTATTCATCGACTGTTTGGACTGAAAATAGTTGTGCGTCGGGAAATGTTTCCTCTAGATTTGTAGGTTCCCCCCCATTAGTGATCCTTGATAGGTGATTAGGTCCTGCATTCAACTTCCATGGTTTGACTATCACTTCAAAGTCAAATTCCTGGAATAGAAATAACCATCACAAAATTCTCCCCCCCCCCCCAACACTGGCTTGTTGAAGAGGTATTTGATCGCTAAATGGAATTTGAGCATCTTGAAATGTTTTCCCGATAAATAATGCCTGAACTTCTGAAGCGCGTAGACCATAGCTAAGCCTTCCATATTTGTGATATTGTAGTTCTGCTTCGATTTTGACAGTTTTCTGCTAGCAAATGTTATTGGATGGTCCAATTCTCCTGCTCTTGGTTGCACAAGAATAGCTCCAAGTGTTATGGTTGATGCATATACATGTACATGGAATGTATTTTCCCAATCAGGGAATACCGGTATTGGTGTGGTTACCATGTTCTCTTTCAGGGTGTCCAATCCGTGCTGAAAGTCCTCATTCAACTGAAACTTGTTTTATTTTCTTAGAAATTTCTCCATTGGCACAATGATCTACACATACCCCTTTATAAATTTCCTGTAGTATCGTGTGTGTCCCAATGTTAATCTCAATTGGCAGACTGTTTTTGGTGGTGGTAGGTTAACAATTACTGCAATCTTGGTAGGATCTACTAATAAGCCTTTCTTGCATACTATATGGCCCAATAGTATCCCAAAATGTGTTCTGAAGATGCTCTTCTTGATATTTAACAATATCTGACACCAGGGATGATTTTAAGGATGGAAATTTATTCTAAAATCTAGAAACCTTGGCGAATATTACTAATCCTTCATATGCCAACTATAAATGATTGGCGATATTTTTGTAAAACTATTCAAATTTCTAAGGATTTTATATAGTTTTTATAAAATTTTGGCGATTTTTAAGGTAAAATAATTTTATCCTATAGGATTTGGGCGAATCATTTTTAAAATAGTGAATCTCGCTTTTGGAAAAACCATGGAAAATTAGCCCATGAGAGAAATTTAGCCCCTAAAATCATCCCTGTAGACTGACACTACATGGATATTTCTAACATCATCCATAAGAACTCGACATGGTCTTTCAACAGACTATAGACTGTCCAATCATCTAGATATACCTCTTGAAACTGGTGGATGAATTCTTTAAATGCAACTATGACTACTCTGGAAAATATTGTTGGTGCATTCTTTAGTCCAAATGAAATGATTGTATACTGGTAGGATCCCCATTCTATGGCGAAAGTGGTATTGTATATGTCTTCCAATGCTATCTTGATCTGATGGTATCCTGAGAACCCGTCGGTGAATGAATAAGCTTCCTGTCCTCCTACGTTCTCCAACACTTCATCTGTGAAAGGAGTAGGGAATGGGTCATGTAGGCATGAATCATTCAACTTACTCAAGCCGACACATATTTTTATCCCCCCTTGTTTCTTCTCCTGAACTACCATTGAGCTTGCCCATTCAGATTCCTCTATAGGTTCTATGATTCCAACCTCCAACATCCTATCGATTTCAACTTTGAATTTTTCTTGTAGATCAGGTTTAGTCTATATGGTCGTTGTTTGATCGGCCTTTCCTCAGCTATGAGAGGTATCTTCCTTTCTCCTATCTCTCCTGCTATGCCTTTCGTTTCTATGAATGTTATTTGGAACAGGTCATTGTGCTCATGCAACAACTCTGTTATGATTTCCACTGTTTGCTCATCCCAGTAGTCTCCAATGCTAGCCATTTTGGGGTTCTCAACTATCCCAATATTGACTTTCTTCATCTTGACTGGTGCAACAATTATGTCTGATTCCAGAGGTGGACCTTCCACTTCTCTCTCGCCTTCAACTTCCTCAATCTGAATATCATGCAGGTCATCTTCATCTGGTACTACTTCCTACATGTGGTAACATGACAATAGTTCTTTTATTGTCTGTATGTTTTGTTGTTGTTATTTTTTCATGTGTTCAACTTCCAGTTCTTTAATGAATATCACCCCTCTGATTTGTTTAAGTGTTGCGTCTATTTTGGGGTTCTCATTATCAAATGAGAAAGTGACTGTAAAGTTCTGTTGTAATATTTCTTAGCTTGTAGTTCCTCTGTGCAGTTCCTGGTATGTATAATAATTTGCTAGGTTGCCTTCTAATGTGTGAATAAAATGATGAGGCCATTCCTTTGGTGGTGTCATCCTCCAGAGTGTTCTTCACTTCTCCAATTGTTCAGCTAGTGCCCCCTGTCCATCATATTTATGCGATTGGTTTCTCCCCTATTCTGTGCCAAATTTGTTGTGCAGTAACCGCTTACATTGGTACCAGTCCTTGAATTTTTCTTTGTGTGCACCCCACCATCTTGTAGGTGTCGCCTTGAGTGCTATATCCAAGGCTAAGAGCCTCTGATTTTCTAACACTTCATCTTTGTATTGTGTTAAGAATGCTTCTAAGTCATTCACCCCATGGAAGTTGGGAAGTTCCCTTATCTTTGTACCTGCCCATCTTACTACGCGGTCTATTCTTGCACATCTTCTTATGGAGACTTTGTATAACCTCTATTGCCAATTTTCTAATCCTGTATCTAAGTCTAACACACATGAGGTGATGCTTCTCCAACTGAGTATCCCATCTACATTCGGGTTTACATAATCTTCTTCTCGCGCAATTGTTTTGTACAACTGGTTAATTTCCTCCAGGTCTAAGCAAGTAGGTTCTAAAAACCTTTCCCCTTCTAATGGGTCCAATGGTGCAATGACTTTGTATTCTCCTGACTCGAAGGTCATCTTCCTCATCTTCAAATTGATTATGGCCTAGTTTTCAAATTCCTAATATAGGCCAAGAAATGATAGATAAGGTGTTGTGCCGTCCACTATCTCTATTACTTCAAAGTTAGCTTTAGTACGCACTCCATCCAGATCTATTGTTACCCCTTTTGGTCTCCAATTTGGTAGAACTTTGTGTTGATTCGCTAGTTTCAGCTGAACCAGTGAATATCCTAATGTGGGCTCTCCCATACATTTCCATGTCTTCTTGGGTAATACATTGACTTCAGATCCTAAATCAAGTATAATATATCCCATGTTAAAATCTCCAATGTTGGCATTTAGTCTAAATTCCCTGCTTGTTCTACTCCTTGTATGTAGATGATTGAGTGTTTTCTGTTCTAGTTTCCCTTCTGCTTGTATGCTACATTTTTCTAGCATATTTTGTAATATTTTAACAGATGATGAATCATTTAGTAGTTTCACACATGATTGCAAAAACCCTTTAATTGTACTTACTTGTCCCAAGGGTTGTGTTTCTTTGGTGTGATCCAACGATGGAAGCATCTCATACGATGGTACTTCCTTATTATACTTCATAGTTGATGTCGATGCAATGTTTGGATTTAGGAATTGTTATCTGGCTTGCCTGAATATCTCTTTCTCATTCTGCATATCAAATTGCTTCCTTGGTTTGAAATTCTTCTTCACCCATTGGTGTTGTGATGACTCTTGTCTTATGGCGTCATTTCATGTTTTAGCTCCTCCCCATGTAACTATGTTGATGTTTCTTCCTTCATCCATTGCTTCTATTGAAATGCACTCAACATTATGATTGTTTTGATTCCTCTACTTCTGGATCTTCCCTAATAGTGTCGAGCATTCTTCCATGTCATGATCTGATGCGTGAAAATACATACAGGTTGTTGGTGGAAGTGGACATTCTCTTGCATAATGTCCTAGTTGTTGATAGTTATGGCATACCATTGGTCCTCTACCTCTTCCAAATTGTCCTCTTTCTCTTCCTCCACCTATGTAGCCAACTTGATCCCCTTGCGACACGTTATACTAGGGTGCCTAGTTATACTGTGCGGTGTTATAGTGTGGTTGTGCGGTATTGTACTGCGGATGCACAGTGTTATATTGTTGTTGCGCAGTGTTATACTATTGATGCACAGTGTTTTACGGGGTTGGTACTTGGTTAAACTGAGGTGTGGCTTGGCCGGTCATCATTTGGCATGATCCCTGTATGAATCTAATGTTCTTTCCCTCATAAGGTCCATGGTTCTACAATCTTTGTCATCATGGCCTACTGACTTGTAAAAGTTGCAATACGAGCTCTTCGGTATTGTCTGTTACTTTTGCATCATTGGAAAGTGGTATGGATCATGACCCCGTTTCTTACAGATCTCACACCATAGTCCTCTTATTAGAAATGGGTTTGGAATTCCTTCTACCATGTACTACATGAATGTTGGGCATTCGTTCTTATGGTGTCCTTCTATCCTACATGTGGTACACCAAACAACTTCTCTTTTGTCCTTACTTTTGTTTTGGTTTAGCTGAAATGTTCAGTTCTTCATATCCTCCTTCAACTCCTCTATGGTCGGATCTGTCTTCTGATATTGGTTCTCTTCCAGTTGTAGGTTTGATTTTAGAGCCTATGCCTATGTCTGAAACTTCTGTTGTCACAACAGATATTTCAATTGTGGTAGAAATGAATTGATGAACATATGTCTATGTTGCATATCTGTCATGGCATATTTTAGTTTTCCCTTCAGTCGTTTGAATATCTGGTCAATATCCCATACATATTCTCCTAATTTTTTTCTAATATATATCATCTCGTTCATTTATTGATCCTTTGAACTAGGCTTATGGAACTCATTTATCAACAAATTCTTGATATCTCCAATCATTCTGGTTGTCCTTGGCGGACTATTTGCAACTAAACTCATGTAACAATCCAATGCATGATCTCTTAGTGTGATAGATAAATGTGCAAGTTTAGTGTCTTTGTCTATGATCTGTTTCGCTTCCCAGATCTTTTTACAGATAAACAGGTGCTTCTTCTGGGCCTCCAATGCCTCCCCTTTGAATTCTAGTAGCCTGATGGTGGGATCATGTCTTGCCATCCTGAATGTTGAACTACTACCTCTGCTTGGTGTATATACTTGACTAATTCTTCCTGAACTGGCTCCCCCAGTTGTTGTTCCTTGTGTATATGTACTTCGTATTGTCTTCCTTCTCCCAAAATTCGGTTCTCTAAATGGTGGTGTTCTTCTTGGTGTGTTAGTCACACATGGGTTTATGGGTTCCACACTAATACTAATATGGATAGGAGTGATGCCTTCTATTCTCGCTCTTGGACCTCTCATCTTCCTCTCATATGTTGCATGCAATATTTCCTCAATCTGCTCCACATCCCAGAGATCCTGTACCTCCTCTTCATCACTTTCCAAGCCTTCCCTCGTGGCTATGACTCTCTTCTTGGTGTTTAACTTACATTGGTAGGGTACTCCATTGCACGTCTTTCTAGCTATTTCCATGATCTACTTGATCTGGTCTTCCTCCATCATAATTGGGTCCAAATCATCCTCCTTCTTTCCTTTATCCTCTTCTCCTTCCATTTCTCCCTCTCATGTCAGTGCTTCCCCCCTTCCCCCATGCACATAGGGAAGTTTAGTTGTTTGACTCCATTGTCATTACACCTTTGTTATATAGCAATATCTTAATGG
>SNQJ01S0007679.1:273374-290851 GCA_010110895.2 Picea sitchensis
CTCTTCTCCTTCCATTTCTCCCTCTCATGTCAGTGCTTCCCCCCTTCCCCCATGCACATAGGGAAGTTTAGTTGTTTGACTCCATTGTCATTACACCTTTGTTATATAGCAATATCTTAATGGAATTATATAGCAATATAGTGGACCTACCTCAAGGTTCCTTCAATAAGTCTTGTTCAACTGCGTTGTAAGATTTCGTTGTATCTACTGCAAACTCTGTGATAAATCCGACAACAATGATGTCTAACCAGAAATACACTGAGTGTGTAAACTTACTATCAACTCATTGTAGCTGTGTGATCTCTTTAGGTTTCCACTCTAGTTTTTTGATCCAATTTGTAGGATGGTTTTCTTTCAATCATTTGATTCACTCCTGCAATATGTGCAGGAAATCACATAAAAAGACTTCATGCAAGTCACTGAATACGTACTTGTCCAGATATTTGCACGGTGTTAACTTTGGATTTCTGTTATCTTTCTGTGCAAACTCCATCTCCTTTGTTTTCAACCAACTTTCTATCTCTGCCTTCATGGGATTCCATGGTCTCAACATCCCCTTTCAGATTCTCATGCTATTCAAAGTATTGTTATCCGTTCTGACATTCTTCTAATGCGTCCCCCACAAATCTCATATACTCAATCCCATTGTTCTTCCAACCAATCGACAACAGAACCATTTGTTGGCTTGATATACTCTTCTACTAGTCTAGGGGATTCTTTTATGGTCTATCATGATTCTACAATACCATCCAAGATATACCCCGGTTCATATTTGATAAGCTTCCCAACAAAATCCCTTTAAACTATCATCCCCTTTGGTAAGCCAGAAGGCAACGCATCACACAGAGTGCACTGTGAATTCTCACCCAATATAGATCTATGGGTGGCTGCAATACTCAAGTGTTTGCAAATAGGGAATGAGTGGATATTTGTGGTTGTTCTCTGTAATCGTTATTCATTCAGTCTAACATATAACCATAATTGTCATTCTGTGCATGCATGTGGGATACCATATCTACTTAGTTACTTCATTTATCTAACATTCATCAATTAATCAGATGTAAAGACATACATTCATTCACATAACATGGGTTTTACCGTGGTTCACCCTCTCCTGGGATACGTCCACAAAGATATGAATCTCAAGCTTTTATTATAGTTCAGAAATATATCACGTCACACGTGGTTACAATCTTAGTTCTCCCCCTTTTACACAAGCTCCTTGATCCTTGCAAGGATGACTAGATCGCACCAGGCTCCTCATCCTATGATCTAACCCTCAGGATCGAGTCACTAACTCCTTCCCTAGATCACCATCTTAATGACTCATATAGTTCTTACAACTCTCTCTCTCTCTTTTTGTTTCTCTATGTGTGTCCTCTCTATCGGTCTCTCTTTTTTGTTGCCTAAGTAATACTTATTTATATCCTTGTCTCACCAACCATTACAATGCATTACAAAAACTCTAACCCTAGCATCGTTAGGTCTTCCTTGCATGCACACTTCACCTACTTCTCTTACACGTGTTTCTTTTCCTTCCAACTATCTTTTCCCTCTTGCATGCTTTTCCTCTAAAAATAGCCTTTCTTCCTGGCTAGGCCTACATCCAACAGAGCTTCTTCCATAAATAATTCAGCTCATTGTTCCATTTGACACACCCTCCTTATGGCAGCTACCATGCCATAAGCATCCTTAAGTTGCCTCTTCCTTGTTGCACTCACCCTCCCAGGCTCATGCATCCCTTCACTGATACACAGTCCTTGAACGATCCATCTTGGAAAGGATTTCACACACAAGGAGAGCACTAACCCATTACCAGAAACCCACTAAGGTTCTACAATTATAGGGCTTTAGTGTCCTCAACAGTAGTTGTTATTTCCCAACATTTCAACTTTAATCAATATTATCTCATCTACATCACACACATGCAGTTATCATGAGAGACCATAAAATAATTCATTTAGAAATCAAATGTATTTCATAAGTAATTCAACTTTTCCCCAAAATATGAGATTCTATTTCATAATTTTTCATTGTTGTTGCAAAAATAGGATGCAATCTTCCTTCTGGATTTCAACAAGCACCATGTTGAATGACATTTTTCCTGCAATGCTTCTATCTTGCATTCAACCAACAAATTGTCAGTATTTCCTATACATCATACTCTCATTGCAATGTGTACAAAAACCTTATGAAGTGTTCTTAGAATTGTCTATAACTAACAATTCAATCACAAAACAATTTATTAGATAGAATGAATTATCATTCTATGCATACGCATGCTCATCATTAATATCTGTAAGTTCATTACTTCTTTTTTTGAACAAAAAAATTTCCTGTAGTCAATGCTCATGTGACTACTTGACTTGGAACTTTCCTGTTGCAATGTCTAACAACTCCTGAAATGTTCTCAACTCCATGAGTTAGAAACATTTCAGTCGTTAGTATAATTATTTCCATGCAATAATATATATGCATGCACTCACAAAACACATTTAGCAAATGCATTTAATTATACAATTCTATCATGTATGAGTGCAACTTTGCCACTTACTAGGAATGAGTGCAACTCTCAATGCATATCTATTCAATGCATCTTTGCATTTATTTTTAGAATGATCTTTATCTAATTCATGTATCTCACCATCCATAAATTGAAAATCTGGTCAATGTCTTGACACATTCTCCACACACTTCCCATTGTCTTCTTGATTATTTGGATCCCTTCCTTTTCGACTCGAACACTACACCAAGAATATAATTTTGTGGTGTGCATTAGTGTTAGAAAAAAGGTTGCATTCCAATTTTTATTTAAAGGTAGGAATCTCATTGGGTATTTTTGTGGTATGTAACCTTTCTATATCCATACTTTTCCATATCCAACCATGTCATGGTCTCACACATTACTAGATTTCCTGGCATCCATTCCTATAACAAGTTCTTATATTTTATTTCTTTGGTTATTACCTCATAACCAAATTAACATGACATGCTACTATGTTAGTGTGTGCATTCAAAAGCTAAGAATATTTGATAACTATAACAAGCATCTAGACTTTACCACACCTAGTGGTATCTTATTCATGTTAATGCATTTAAATAATACCATATTGTGTATTATAAAATTCTATCTGGGGAAATTCTCACCTAAATTCCCCTTTGACAATTATGAAACATAATTTCAAAAGAAATACTTACCTGCATAGATACCATTAGATAAATTTGATTTTACTTGATTAGCTAATAACAATAGAAGCTCTCATGCCTCTTTATCAATCTTATAATCAACATTCCAACTTTTTGTTGCTTCCTTCCATATGAAACAACATCAACAACAACACTTGCAAACATGCAAGAATTCCCCCTTTCTATGTATGGTTGTCCAACAAGCCATAATATAATTGTTTTAATAGCAATCATAACAACCACTTTATTCATGTACCACTTTTCTTTGCTGATCCCAGAAGTCTTCAATTCTTCCTAGATTCCTGAATCTTCTTGTTCTCTCATTGTAATCACTATACCTGCTTATTTCTATCCTGAGCACTTCTAGACAAATCACTCTTGGCTACCTTTGTATTTCCAGCCAAATACTAATGTTGATATTAACCTTCATCATTAATGTATTTCATGGATCCAACTAATCCAACTCATACTTGGACGAATTACAATTCCAAACATGTTGTCTTATAGACTTTGGGTCTTCGACATCCAGTTACTTTTTGGACAAAACTACTTTATCCCCTTCCTGACTAAATACTTTAGTATTTGAGTTTTCTTGTACCCTTCTCTTTTCTTTTCCAACTATTCTCAAACTTGACTTACATATCTAATTTCTAGCATAATGTAAGGATGCACATTTTCCTCCTTTGCTTTCTGCATAGAATTAATTAAAAGTACTTAATACTGCTTTTAATTTACCATCGTAATTTCAAGTGATACTTCCACCCCCTAGGAATTTCACTCATGGCTCTATCCCACTTGAGATGGATTCTTGTCAGGCACCATCTCTTTTTGCATTCAAAACCATGCATAGAACCATTTTCTTCTTCATGGTTCAGGCTTATTGATTTCTCTTTATAAATTCATTTCGCTTTTAAGTTATTCCCGACTTGATATCTCCATGCTATTGCGGAAATACCTTCAACACCTTTGGAATGCATCAACAATTCTCTTCTATTCTTGTTGTCCCTCAAGGAGTGTTGTCATGCATTCCGATTAGCTTGATACCTACCTCATGATCTCTTCTTCCACTATCTTAGGATGTTCAAGGAATTGACTCCATCCATGAATCTTTCCTTGTCTACTTTGCATACTTGCAACCACATATTATGATGATATTAATTTCCATAATTCCATTATTACTTGGATCCCTCTGATCCAACTCCTACATGACCCAATTATATTTCCAGTCATGTTCTTTGAGTAACCTTGGATATTTAACACCAATTTCTTTTTTGAAGCAATTGATTTAGCCTTTTCTTCACTGATTATATCAACACTTAGATTTGCTTGAAGAATTATTACTTTCTTATGTCTTGACCCATATGGTTTCAATATTACATGCATAATCAACTTCTATCATGTCATAATGATGCCCTTCATACCATGCTTCCATTGCTCACTCTGATAGCAATAATGGGGTTTCTATCTCCAAACCGTAGGACTAATCTTTGGAGATGTTGTCACTCACTCCATGCATACACTATATCTTTCTGTATCAGAAAAATAACATCATGATATATCTATCTATATAAATTAGGTATTCCCACTATGTACTTCTTTATCTTAACATTCTTCAGTCCTAACCTTTGATCCTCTTGTGGAATATTCTTGATGTAACATTAAGTCCTCAAGTTCCTCTGTTCCTTCTTGATATCAGGTACAAACTCTTTTGTTTCCATAAAACCTTACTTATTCCCATGTTTTGCATCTCCATATGAACCTATGTCTCATGCATTATCATGTATTGCATATGGATTTCTCCACCTATCATTCACATTTGATGTGCAAAAATTGTCACTTTGAATGTCTTCCCTGAATAAGAATTTCATTAGGGTTTTCCAAGCTGCTTATTGAACCCAACATATGATCCAATAACTTCTTAAAGATATCAAATGTAACATGAAGAATTGTCTTTGTCTACCTTTCTTCTATCTGTAGACATCTCTAGCACTTTTTTTTGTTTTAAATGTAATCATTACATCCTGATCAGAATCTGGACCAGGGGTCAAATTTTACCTCAAAAATCAAAGTTCTCGGAATTGCCTCAAAACAAATGGGTTTGTAGCCCTCGTCGTCACGAACCCAACGCAATTCGTTTCGTCTCAAACGGACGTCGGGAGAGAAAGTTATCGCGATCTGTCCGAATCGCCAAACAGTAAAAAAAAATGAATGCTGACTGGGCAGTCCGTACAGTCCGTACGGATGATGATGTGGCATGCCCGTACAGGTGACGTGGCATGAAGTACGCTGACAGGGCAGCTGGTGATGTGGCAGTTATTCATTGGTTGATATCGACGAATCAAGATCTGACACGTGTCCTATAGTTGGCGAATAATGTGAGGACACGTGGCCCAATCCATGGGCGCCACGTGTCCCTCGTTTATTGGCTATTGGTTTTTTTGGGTGTGATTAAAAGTTTGTGGAGCCGACCGGGTTTGAACCGGTGACCTCCCACACTATACAACGCTTTAACAAACCTCCGCTAGTCAACATGCCAACCGTGTTACTTGTTTGATATTCCCACAGGCCTATATTTAAAGTTGGTTGTTGTTCTCATTGAAAAGGGGGGCGGGCCGGGGCTTAAGCCCCGACCCATGGTTTCGTGGAAATAGTATATGACCAATGAATATATAAAAAGGGCGTGGAGTATTCTGACTAACCAACGGTTCCATTTATTATATGCCACGGTTTTAAAACTTTACATGTGACCATTATTTAAAACTATGCGCGCGGTTTGGGTTTACAATTGTTAACCCACAATTACTCCATTGTTTCATATGTAACCAATATTTAAAATGGCGCGTTTTTTGGGGCGGAGTCCGCCAAGTTTGGTCTTTTGCTATTTTTAGCTAAACTAACTCCAGCGATGCCATTTTTGGTGGAGTTTTGTTGGGAAAAAGAAGGAGGAATCAGTTTTGCCATATCTTTGGTTAGGGAAAACCTTTCTTCACGTTTTTTTGGTCGATTTTGGGTCTCTTAGACCTTCTGGAGCCAATGGAGCAGGTTTCAGAACCATTGGAGGTCATTTGCAGGTGATTTTTCTTCAGGGAAGCTTTCAGGGCCACCAGGGCCATTTCAGTGCTGGAGCTGTTGGAGGCTATGGGCATCCATTTTTGGTGATTCAAAAACCTAGGTATGCTATTTTCAACCTTATGAATCTGATGGCAGAGGTTTCAGAACCATTTGAGGTCATCTTCACCATGAAATTCTCCATGCAATATTAAAGGGCCACTAGGGCCATTTGGGGAAAGTACTGTATAAGGTACATTTTCATTGTTTAGTGATTGGGAAAGAGCATGTTCAGCTAATTCCTATCTTCTGATTCTGTATTTACAGTCAGATTTGTCTTTTGAGACACTCATATTCTTGTATTAGCATTTGTAGCATTTTTAATACAAGAGGACAAGCCTAGTTTGGGAGGTTTGGTCCAGCAGATGTAGCTTGAAGTGGGTGAACTGCTTTATCATCTTGGTTGCTGTGATTTTGATGTGTTATTGCTGCATTTGATACTGCTGTGTATTAGTTCATAACACATATATTTAATCTTGTAAAAAGAACATTCCTCACACATGCACTATGACAAGAATAACTAAGAACCTTACACATAAACAAGTTGCACATTTTTAACACATGAAGCAAGTGTATGTCGAAGACTTCTAAGTGTTTACTTCGTTATTTATTTAGGTCAGAGCCTTCTAAGTGTTTACTTATTATTTCTTTAGGCAGAGCCTGTAAAGGGCCAGGTAGCCTCTGGACCTCATCCTTTCTTTAGAGGTGACATGTCCGGTAAATGCTCCTACAGTCTATCTCTGTATAAGAAATAGTAAGCTTTCACATTTTCAGAGGTCACATTGGAGTGTATAACTCACATTTGGAATTATGGAAAATGGATACCTTGCACCCTTAAACAAGTACATTCCATTTTCAGATCACATCCAAAAACATGCATACAACAAATTATGTTAGCTAGAACCATAATATATCATTTTGGTAATATATGCACAATTTTCCTTTTATGGTCACCAACACTCTTCTTTCTGACTTATTTTTATCTAATATGCTCAATCCTTAATTATGCTTGAATACCTGGAATCCTCTTTCCAAGCCCTTTCTAATGAATTCTTCCTTGCTCAATTTTGACTCCTGAGATGAAAGTTATGGACAATTGAAAATTGTCTTTTCTGTGATGTAATCTTTGTACAACCGTTCTCCTTTATCAGAGCCAAATTGGATCTTGGACCCTTGTTGGATCCTATCATAAGGTTCTTAGGCTTTATTACTTCTTTAGGTGCAGGTTTGAACAAATCAAAACCCCACGGGCTTCCTTTCTAAGCCCCTTTTGTTTTTCCTTAAAAAATAAATAAATTGGGCCACTAGCCCTTTTTTCTTTAGCCCCTAATTGAATGTTACCACAGACTATGACCAAGCACTAACTGATAATTTCTTATTTGGATCTTCGAAACTTCGGGGCTCCGAAACTTTGGGTTTCCTAGGTTTCTCCTTCACCATCCAATATTTCCCCCAAGTGCTGAAGTGCTGAACTCCCAGAGGGTACTTCTTCAGAGCTTCAGGGCTTCCGACTATAGCATCCATTATTTCCTCTGAACGTTGAACCAACGAAGTTCTCTGGAGCTTCATGCTTTATAGGTTTTACATTCATCTTGTCTTGTTTTCCCTGAATTGACGAACTCCTGGAGTATCATCAGTATCCATGCACCAGGGGGTGCTACGTGGAAGAATTAAGAAGAGAACACGTAGCTCAATCTGATGGATGACACGTGTCATGTTCTAACTAGTATGAATGGCATGTGAAAAACATGAACCAGGTTGACATGTGGTATTTGAAAAGTGAGTCCACTTCACCTGTTCAGATAGGGGCATACCCAGGGTTCAACGCTACAACAACGCACCAACAAAACCCTAACTACCAACCCTTTTGGCAACACCTATGAAGCAGATGAAGTCTCACCCGAGATAGAGGCAATGGTGGTTGTAGGAATCAAGTGTCTGCAACCTTAGCTGGGACACAAATCTATGAATATACGGCTTAATAGAGAACTTAGCACCGTTAGCTCCACCATATACAATCACTAACCACTTCGTTGGTAAGACAGGGCTTCACAATATCCACACTAATATATTGTATTAAGAACTTAGCATCAATAAATAGGTCAGATATAACTAATTGAGCACTGAGCATATTCAAGTATATCGGATCTAACATTCTACACATCATTAGCATTGAGCATAAACAAATCTATCTAATCATCTCAAAGCACTTAGCAAAAGGATACATAAACACATAAAGACAGGCACAAAGAAATCTAACACAGTGTTTATGTGGTTCACCCCCACCCTGGGGCTATGTCCACCAACTCTTCTTCTTTATTGTCTTCGGTCAATCCATTACAAGCAAAGAGCCTAAAAATCCCTTACTTCGCACAAGAAAAAAGATATGCACATCTCGCTAGATCCTTCTTCCTTGTGTTATAGCACAAAGCCTTCTATAGTCTTGCCCAAGGACTAGCACTGAGCTTTGCAAGTCTGCAGAGAATGCACAAAACCTTGATCACATAGATCCAACTCTTGGCACTTGACCTACATCGCATAGATATATTATTCGACTCCTTCTTACATTGCCTATCCTTCTATTTATACATAAAAAATAGGCCTAAACATGGGTAAACCCATGGGCCTACATCCCAATCCCATTACATATTCCCAAGAACCCAAAAAGGGGCCCAAAAGGGGGTCGAGATCCTGTGATCTCTGCTTTGTCTTGCTCTCTTCCTTCGATAGGGTGTCGAAGTTCCAAAATAGGTCAACATGACCAAGAATCTTCCAACACTTGGTCAAGGGCCAACAAGCCCCCAACACTCACCTCTAACTCGTCCCGAGTCACTCTGGTCTGAGCAATTCTTCCTAGAATGCCTCGAGCTTGGCCTAAGCTACTTCGACTCGCTGCTTTTTTGTGGCCTCATTCTCGGTGAACTACAGGATCACTGCATCATTTACTGGTCCTTCTAAGAATTGTTCTTCTATGAGGATGACCTGTTCTAGCTCTGCTCCTTGGTTCTCAATCATGGAAAACAACATGCATACCTTATCTTGCATAGGTTGGATTTGTTGAGTGAATTCCATCATTTTTCTTTGAAGAATATGAACTTGCTGCTGAGATGTGTGTTGTTTGTGATATCTCTTCATTCTATCTACTGTTGACAGGGCCTTCAGTTGTGCCTGTAGTATATCCGCATGTTGTTTTTCTTCCTGGAGCTGCGACTCTAGCGCCTGTAATTCTGGATTCTTTGTAAGGTTTTCATATGTTTGGGAGCTCTGGTTACTTAGCTACTTGCACTCCAAGGAAAGATATTTTAATCTGTCAACTGCACCGTGGGAAGTTGCTTCCCTTTGGTCTCATACATCTTGAGGGGTCTTGGGCACAGTGTGGAGCTCCAAGTCTTCTATGCATTGCTGGAGCTACTGGATTACTTCTTTGAGTTGTGCCACCCATTGTGGAACTCGTTCTTTGGCCTTTTTACTTCGATGACTGTCATAGAGTGAAGTGCGCTGTGAACCCTTTCCTGTACTTCGAGTTTCTCTGCGAGAAACTGCTCCGTTTCTTTATGCATCTGGGATTTTTCTTCATTAAACTTCACTTGCATAGCCATCTTCTCTCGTTCTTCATTATTGTGTTGTTCTAGAAAATCTCCCTATCCTTGTGTCAAGGCCTGGGTGGCTTGTGTAGTCTCCTCCTGTGCTTGTCGAAGGTGAGCTTCGACTGTATCAGTGATCCCGTGGAGTTGAGTTGGCAAATCTCCCATTCTTGGTGTTCCTGCTGATAGAGGCACAGTAAAAACTACATGTCTAGACTGTAGTGCCTGTTATACTTCTTGAAGTTCAAACTTGATCCAACTAAACACCTCTTCTTTCTTGGATTCCTTCTTCCCTGCTATCTCCAGCGAAGCATCGTTTAGTGTAGCGATGATGAAGTCAAAGTCATCTGAGGTTAGGGTGGTGTCAAATTTAGTCTTGGTTTCCTTCACTTTCTTTCAGGATGTAGGTTTTGGTGGGGAAACCTTCCTTTTCTTAGAGGGGTCCTCCTCGTCTCTAGGTGGTGTGACCTTGCCTTTCTTATGTTCGACTTCAATGCCATCTATCTCTCCGCCACCACCTCCTTGCTTAGGTGAGATAGAAGCAGTCTTCACTGAGGTACTGTTGACATCTTGGACATCCTCACTTTTCTTTGTCTTGTTGGTTCTAGGTATATCATGCGTAGTTTCAGGACTATCTATATCGAACATCTCTGTAGGGCTTGTTGGAACACGGAGGTCTGTCGACCACTCCTTGGTGATTTCTTCCAAGTCATCCTCCATCATCTTGTAGTATGATTGCAGTTGTTGTTTATGCTCATCAACGCGTGCTGTGATATAGATGAAATGGCGATCTGCATTGAATTTCATTAATGTCCTGAACCTGTGGAGTGTGTTCGGGGTTATATGAGGCGTAAACTAGATTGAGGTCTTCAGTTGGTTGTAATAAGTGTGGAATATGACATTGGATTGCCACTTCTTGTTCATGTCACTGGAGTACCACAATTTACTGAACTTCATGGCTAGTGGTTCAAAGGGCTTGATGTCTTGGAAGGTTGCACCTTCTAGCATGTCCCATGCGATGAAAGCGATTAGGATGAGAAGCCAACTGAAGTGGAACTCATACCCTTGGTCTTGTGTTTCTCTGCAGTCCAGTTCTAACTGGTTCACCAAGTATTTGGCCCAATTTATATGTAGGCCTTCTGCGCACTTCCCTGCGAGGTCAACTACAAATCCGGTCACTTGGGTGGGCTAGTTATTGTGCACTAATTTCCCAACAATTAGTTGACAGGAAAGGCGCACTGTGCCTCTTTGGATAGAGGCTACCTTGTAGCCTTGCGTGCCCTTATCTACATCTCCGTATGTATCCTTTATCCTCTGGGTGAGAGTGTGATCTGCGGTCTTTCTGAGGTAGAAATATTGTGGGTCAGGGCCTTGCATGCTTATCCCTGTGATCTGATTGATAAATATCAGATCCATTGTGATGCATTGGTTCAACCACAAATATCCGCTATGGTAGAAGGATAGCAACAACTGGACGCATGCGTTCAACTCCTGGTGTCTTCCGAAGTGCAGAATATTCATAACATTTAGTAAGGTGTACTGTGCGAGGTTTTGGGTCCATGACTGAGAGATAACATTTGAGTTCTTTCCTTTTTTTCTCGTCAAATACTTATGAGGGGTGAGCATACTGTAAACCTTCCTATCTCTGAGGTTGAAGTCACTAAAATTCAACGCAGTGAGCTTATCCTGTTCGGCATGAACTGCGCACACCCCTTTTAGAAGGTACACCATGATCAAAGCATACTTGAATTCTCGGGGTGCACTGTCACGATTGATGGCTCCGCTCAGAGGTGGTAGATAAGTAGGTAAAATGCTCAAAATCAGCTTGGCATTCGCGATATCGTTTTTGTGCTTAGTTTGTTTCTCATCAACTGGCCGGGATGGACCAGCTCAAGTAGTGGATGGGGATGCTTGCGCTGCTCTAGTGGATGAGGCCTAGATACCTTCGGACATTGACATGACTCTGCCAGCCATTAAATCGATGAGTAATTCTGTCACTGACTCTTCAACGACGATGAGCTCGTCGGATATACGTGCTCGGATTTTAAAATTATCGAGGTCATGATAGACTTAGAGACTGCACTGGAATAATAGCAAGGGCACAATGATGAATGTATGCAATTTGTTTAGTCTGTGGGCTTCGAATTCTTAGTTAGAAAAAGTGTTCCCCGTGCATGGCACGACGGAATAAGTAGGCAACTCGGTAACAGTTCACTTGCAATGGTTATGAGCCTCCATTAACTCTTGTTCAATCCGTTATGACGCAGTCTAACTATCTGGTGTCGAGCTATAAATTTTTTTCTATCCATTTGGAGTGGTAGTCGAATGGATATATCGGACCCAACGACTATATTGCTTCGTTATGGAGAAGTGTCCTATGTCGTTTTTTTGATATCTCGACGAAGCTCTAATTCTGCAAATTTTCTTTCTGCGAATTTCCCTTTGGCACCTTCTGTAGTTTTTCAATCTTATCCCTCTTCTTGCTTAGCTTTCTAGCCTTCTTTCCAATGAGCTTTGACTCGGTGTGTCTTTTTCCATTCTGATTCTTATCTTCATTTAACATAGTCACTGCGTGTTGTTGAGAATCTTCCAGGGGTAATACCTCTTCTGTATCTGGAGTAAGTACTTCAGTTTTCTGTGGGTATTCTAGTGGTCTTGTAGCTTCAAAATCAGAGTCTCTAGGGTCACATAGCTTTGATCTATTCTCCTGTTCTTTAATCAATTGAACGATCCTTTTGGTCATGAAATCTTTTAACTGTTGTTTATTCTGCTCCAAGGCTTCTTCTTCTTCCTTTCATCTGGCTTGATCTCTTCCAATCCATGGTTTCCCTAGTAACATGGTAAATGGGGCATTGTCTTCAATAAATTTAATAATCTCAAAATATTCCTTTGTCAAAGTTCCATTGACGGCCATAGGTATCTGAGTGAGCTTCCCACATAAACTTATAAGATTCCCCCTGAATAGTCCTATTCCTCCTAATGAAGGGATCATAGTAGGATTCTCTATAGCTTCCCAATTTCTTTGTGGCATAATATTCACTTATGTCTCTTCATCAAGAACACAGTCAATGTCGAAGTCCCCTATTCTTGCTTCAATGCATTCTTTTTCTTTGAAACTCTCTGATAATATAACATGTCGGTGGTTATTCATGGTTTCTCTCATTTGTAGTAATACTTCCTCTGATTCTTGTTGGGGTTCTGCCTTTTCTGGATCTTCCTTAGGGTTTTCTTGATTCAGATTTCATTCCTTCAAGCTTAGCGATCATTCTATGGCAATCCAACACTTCATGGTCCATAGCCTTACAACAAAGGCAACTAGGTCTTCGTCCAGGGCATTCCTTAGCAAGATTTCTTGGTCTTCTGCAACTGTAACAGAGGGTCAATCCTCTCTTTCTTCTAAATGATCCCCATCTTTTCCTATACTGCGCGCTAGGATCATAGGAGTTAACCTGTAAAAAATTCTTTCTAGGATCTTGCATCCATTTGTTAGTCCAAACATTCTTTCTATGCATAGGTATAACATATCTTTCATTATTCTTATCATATCTATTCATATCAAATATTATTTCATCTATCAGTGCCCTAGTTTTTAAGCTAGGACAGAATCTATCAAACATACCTAGATCCATACTCTAGAAACAAAAATTTCCACTTATCTTACTTTTACAGAGCACAAAGCTTTCAGATATATAACTTTTAACTATTCTTACCTTTATCAGATCATAGAGCTTACAGATCTTACCTCTTTTAATCAAAGATTCTCACTTTTACCTTTCTTAGAGCACAAATATTTTAGATCTTGCTTCTTTTCTTCATATCTAACCTCCTTTCTTCAGATCAGGCTTCCTTATTTCAGATCCAACCTCTTTTCTTTATCACAGAGCTTCACAGATCAGTAGAAAACTACGCACTAGGGAAACAAATCTACACACGAATCTTTCATAGTTTCAAGTCGTATTTTCGCACAAAGCTTCTACACACAAAGCTTTCTATTTTCTTCAATTCCCAATAGTCATAGTTTCAGGGTCCCGGCAACGGAACCATTTGTTGGGATAGGAGCAGAACCAAGGTTCAATACTACAACAACGGACCAAAAAAACCCTAACTTCCGGCCCTTTCGGCAACACCTACAAAGAAGATGAAGTCTCACCCAAGGTAGAGGAAGGGGTGGTTGTAGGACTCAAGTGTTTGTAACCTTAGCTGGGACACAGATCTATGACTATAGAGATTAATAAAGAACTTAACACCATCAGCTCCACCATATACAATCAATAAGAACTTCACTGGTAAGACAAGGCTTCACAATATCCACACTGATCTACTGTATTAAGCACTTAGCATCAATAAATAGATCAGATATAACTAATCAAGAATTGATCATATTCATGTATATCAGATCTAAAATTCTACACATCATTAGCACTGAGCATAAACATATCTATCTAATCATCTCAAAGCACTTAGAAAAAGGAGACATAAACACATAAAGACATGCACAAATAAAGCTAACATAGTGTTTACGTTGTTCAACCCCACCCTGGGGCTACGTCCACCAACTCTTCTTCTTTATTGTCTTCGGTCAATCGATTACAAGCACATAGCCTCAAAAACCCTTAATCCGCACATGAAAAAAGATCTGCACAACTCACTAGATCCTTCTTCCTTGCATTATAACACAAATCCTTCTATAGTCTCACACAAGGACTTGCACTGAGCTCTGAAAGTCTACACAGAATGCACAAAACCTTGTTCACACAAATCCAACTCTTGGCACTTAGCCTACATCACACAGATATATTATTCGACTCCTTCTTACATTGCCTATCCTTCTATTTATACATACAAAATAGGCCTAAACATGGGTAAACCCATGGGCTGACATCCCAATCCCATTACATATTCCCAAAAATCCAAAAAGGGGCCTAAAAGGGGGCCGAGATCCTGTAATTTCAAGTGATACTTCCACCCCTTGGGAATTTCACTCATGGCTCTATGCCACTTGAGATGGATTCTTGTCTGGCACCATCTCTTTTTGCATTCAAAACCATGCGTAGAACCATGGTTCCTTATTGATTTCACTTTATAAATTCATTTCACTTTTAACTTATTCTCAACTTGATATCTCCATGCTATTGTGGAAATACCTTCAACACCTTTGGAATGCATAAAAAAATCCTCTTATGTTCTTGTTGTCCCTCCATGATTGTTGCCATGCATTCCTATTAGCTTGATATCTACCTCATGATCTCTTCTTCCACTATCTTAGGATGTTAAAGGAATTGACTCCATCCAGGAATCTTTCCTTGTCTACTTTGCATACTTGCAACCACATATTATGATGATATTAATTTCCATCATTCCCTTATTACTTGGATCCCTCTGATCCAACTCCTACATGACCCAATTATATTTTCAGTCATGTTCTTTGAGTAACCTTGGATATTTAACACCAATTTCTTTCTTGAAGCAATTGATTTAGCCTTTTCTTGATTGATTATACCAACACTTGGATTTTCTTGAAGAATTATTACTTTCTTATGTCTTGACCCATCTAGTTTCAATATGACATGCATAATTTTTACACATTATTTTCGTCATTCCTATGACCATTAATGATGTAAACCTATCTGTTGCCTTCAGAGGGGTCAGTGGCCTGATTTCCTGAAGAGAGAAGGGAGAAGAACTTTTCCTGAGAAAATAAGTTGCATTTTCCCTTGTAAAAACCTTGTAAAAAGGAAGTTCGCAGGTTTCTATATAGGCACGGTGCGAGAATGACCCATTCTCGCAGGTTGCACCATAGCTAGGGTGCGATATGTTCACAGTTTTCTCTATAGCTAGGGTGCGAGAATGCCTACACGTAGGAAAAATGAGCGTTTTCTTGAATCTTCTAGAAGGAGAAACTTCTATGGTGAGGTGGCATCCAAATGGTTTGGATCTTACTCGCTTTCATGATTTAGTGGGATCATCCTAACCTCCTCACCTTATCCTCTTCAACTTATAAAAGGAGAGGAGCTCTCATGGAGAAGGGGTTCTTAAGTTGGTTCTTAAGATTTGGTTGACTTGGAATTATTAGCTTGGTTGGAGTGGCTTTGAGATTTGCTTTGTCAAGATAGATTGTGAGTAGCTATCAGATCTATGGTCTCAGAATCCTTGGAGAAAGAAGTGTGTGGGGAATGAAGGTCAGTTGGAAGGGACCTTATGACATCAAGGCCATGGTTGTAATCTTTCTTTCACATTTAATATGATACAGAAATATGATTCTTTCCCATAAAGTTATTTCCACTTTATTGTATAATTCCTTGATCATATACATAGATTGACTATTGAATAGATTGTGCAATCTTCACTTTGGTTGGTTTGTGTTGTTTTGGTCTTAGCTGCACGAGAGCACTGGAGCGAAGCGGGAGCAAAAAAGACCATAGGAAGCGATGATAAGGTATGTTATTTGTTATTGCCTCCTATTTAATTCAATGGTCAAAATCTAGGGAAAGAGTCATGTTCTATCTTGCTTTCTTCTAGATCCAGGTGGATCTAGGGACATCGGTTAGTGTCCACACCTACGGATTTATCCAATAACAAAATTGGTGACTCCACTGGGGAACAAATTGTTTCCTAGTTAGTCTAGTTTCCCTTCTTTTGATTGCTTGTTTTCTGGTTTCTGAGTCTATGGGACATCCATCCAGACTCTCTGGATCTAGAAGTTCACTTAGATTCCCTGTCCTTTTTCAAAAAAATTTGATTACAAACATTCTCGCATGGTACCTCTCTGTGGCCTGCAAGAATTATTGATGTTCATACCCTACTGTTCAGTTAGGTGTGAAATTCTCGCACCATACCAACGTCTAGCCTGCGCGAATACCTAATTCTCGCACTGCACTCTATTGCTAGGCTGCGAACTTGTGTGTGAAAATTTTTGGATTGGGTCTTGTCATCTTTTGATGACCCAGTTTTGCTTTGATCAACTGGATTGAGCTTTTGGAGCCTATATTGATCTGTTTACAGTTTGCTTGACATCCTTTGAGTTGCTTTTAGCCATCTTTTCTTTGTTTGGTTTTAAAGGATTAGTCTCTTTCTTTGAGTGTCTTTCAATTACAAAGCATGTGTTTTCTTTAGAATTGTTTTGGGAAAGATCAGATTTCTTCTGAATAGTTCGCTTTAAAAGAAAACTTTTAGTTTGGGTTTCTTTGTTTTAAGAAAGTTCATTATTACTTTTAGTGAAATTTTTGAAACAAAAAGATTTAATTTCTTGCTTTATATTAGATTGGGGGCATCCTTGCATTTGAAGTAGTGAAATTGCATGATTCTTGGCATTTTTTTTATTATCTTAAATTATGAAAAATTTCCCCCTCATGGCCGGGGGGGGCCATGAATCATGCATTGGTGTTCAATACCTTTTTCTCATTTATTGAGAATCTTTATATTGATGAGTTTAATATATTTTGGGACATCGTGCATATGGCAATGATAAATGTTTTCTCCTTCTCGTAGCATAGCTTTCATCGAAATGAAAAAATTACATCTTCATATCTTTGCATAATTTTCGAGTCGATCAAAACACCATATTGTTCATGCCATTTTCCTCTTCAGTAACAACAACCA
>SNQJ01S0007680.1:13111-43519 GCA_010110895.2 Picea sitchensis
ATGTATGCTGTCACTAGCTGACACCTATATGACTTACTCCTCCTTTGGGCTTGGAATGACTATTAGGTCTTGATATTGATATTGTATTTTTTTTTTAAATACCTACACAAAGGTGGCAATTGTGACGTCTTTAACTCTCTTCCTGTCGCTATTGCCACGTCCGAGACGTCTCTCTTTCCACCTCCAAGATTGTCGCTCCCATAGCAACCACGTCGGAGCTAGTAACTCCTGGCCATCGTTGTTGCCACCTGATGGACATCGTTCTTGCGATGTTCAAGAGTGTCGCTCCCATAGAAACCACGCCGGAGCTAATACCTCCTCCCGTCAGTCTTGCCACCTTCAAAACATCTCTCTTTCCACGTCTGAAATGTCTCACTTGCCACATTTGAAATGTCAGTCTTGCCACCTCTGAAACGTCTCACTTGCCACATTTGCAACGTCTCACTTGCCACGTTTGAAACGTCGGTCTTGCCACATTTGCAACGTCTCTCTTGCCACATTTGCAACGTCTTTCTTGCGACGTTTGAAACGTCGGTCTTGCCACGTTTGCAATGTCTCTCTTGCCATGTTTGCAACGTCTCTCTTGCGACGTTTGAATCGTCGGTCTTGCCACGTTTGCAACGTCTCTCTTGCCACGCTTGAAACGTCTTTCTTGTGACATTTGCAACGTCGATCTTGCCACGTTTCCAATGTCTCTCTTTCCACGTTTGAAACGTCGCAAGAGAGACGAAAATTAGGTCGTCAAAAAAATGACGTCATGTGAAACGACGTTTGAGGGGGTCTGAGGTTTGTCGGTCTTCCGACAATAGAAAGTGGCAATTGCGTCGAACGCGCCGTTGGAATTTGACCCAAATGCAGTAGTGACTTATGCTTCTTTTAAATTCTTTACAAGGAACTCAATGATAATCACAATAATGCAGGAAAATAAGCAATGGCACATTCAACATCAGTCACATATATGATATACATAGAGACAGATATTTCCCGAGGAAACCCATAAAGGGTAAAAAACCTCTTCTTCTTTATATGATAAGAGTTATTTACATTCTTTACATTATCATACATATGAGCACCTACTCATTGTGAGGCTACAACCTCTATTTTTGCAAGGTGCAACTTGTTGAGAGCACCAACTCTCTGTTTTCTCTAGAACCCACTATAAGGAAGCACCAACTCCCTGGTTTCTCTAGCACTAACTATAAGGAAGCACCAACTCCCTGGTTTCTCTAGCACCAACTAGAAGGAAGCACCAACTCCCTGACTTATCTAGTACCAACTAGATGGAAGCTACAACTCCCCGTGTTCAAGAACCCACTTGAACCTCTGAGGACACCAGTCCTCCCTAGCACCTCCCTACCACCCTGGTTTATCAATATGAATTATTGAAACTTATTATAGTGATATAGTGTTCATCAGCAGTTTACCAGTCTCATCACCTTTCTACAAGATTTCGCTGCTCTGTCTTCCTCACTGTCTTCCTGCATGCATGCATTGCACTTTCTTGTTCTTCTTCCTCTTGTGTTTTCTGCACCATTCCCATTCAATCCACCTTTTGTCTTCTGTCCCTTTCCACTGCTGCACTCCACCTTCTTCTTCACACATGCATCCCTCACCACCGCAACATGCTCTTCTTTGTTCTGCATCCTTATATTCCTATGCATCTTGTGTATGCCCTGTGTCCAATGGTTCTACATGCTCTGCTTGTTCATCATGGCAACTCTTCAGCTTCTCTGGTTGTTAATCCCATCTATCTATCATCACTGGGTGTCATGATCAAATTGATTCACATCACAGGCAGTTGAGATTCTTCATCTTCTGTTGCATTCGACCTCAACCTCTCTGTTGTAGTTCATAGCTCCAACACTCTTCCAACTGTCAATAGCATCCACAAACAGTCTTTTCTCCTACTGGCAGGTTCCTTGTGACCATTCAGTTTCTCTGGAAATCACCCGGAAGTCTCTTCAAGTCCTCTAGTAGAAACCATCAGTGGTTTTGAGAAGTTACACTGAAAAGTGCTACAGTAGCCCTCTGATCTTCTTTAGTTTCATCTGCACCATTGGATTAACTTCTCTAAGTCTTCCGTTCATTTTGGCATTTCGTTCTTAATCATTTTGAGATTTGTGTGATCAAGTGTCTCGACAATCCATGTCGTAATCCCCAAAATGGAGCTTGGTTGCTCTAGCTCTTTCCTCTATCTCTCAATGATGTGACCAATGGCTGTGACCATAGCCTTATTTAAAAACTACATTTCGCAATTTTGTGTTTCATCATCTCGGCATTTTGGTACTCCTGTGGTGAAGTTTCTTGACTCTCCATGTCGCGGTGCCCGAAACTCCGAAATGGATATTGTCTGTGAAATTTCGCGATTTCGAGACTCCTCTTTAATCTTGACTCCTCCTACTCCCAGTATATGAAACTCCGGTATGGAGTCTTTATCATTTCTTGACTTTGGGTTTCACGACTCCAAGACTCCTTATGATGAGAGTCTTTGTCGTTTCCATATCCCGGTATCTAGAATCCCAGTATCTAGTACTCCAAGCGATGCGCCTATTTCGGGTTTTCGCATTTCGGCACTTCAGGACTCCTGATGATGTGAGTCTCTAACATCTCCATCTCCCAGTAACCAAAATCCCTGTATCCAACACTCCAAGCGATGCACTTGTTTCACAATTTTGGGGTTTCGTATTTCATGATTTCGAGATTCTTGTTGATGTGAGTCTCTGACATCTCCATCTCCCAGTAACCAAAATCCCGGTACCCAAAACTTCGAGCAATGTGCCTATTTTGTGATTTTGGGGTTTCGCATTTCGCGACTTCGAGACTCATGTTGATGTGAGTCTCTAACATCTCCATCTCCCGGTAACCAAAATCCCGATATCCAAAACTTCGAGCGATGCGCCTATTTCGTGATTTCGGGGTTTCGCATTTCAGCACTTCGAGACTCCTAATGTTGAGAGTCTCTGACTTCTCCATCTCTCGGTAATCGAAATTGTCCTCCTGGTTTTAGGATTTCATACCCCACTTCACCTGGGTCGTTAAAGAGCTTGCAAGTTGTCCTGGATCCACGTTGGTCAGACCTTGGGCTCAAATCTGACATTCATTAGGAATTCCCAATGGGATCCATCGTTGCATACTCTGATCTTGTCGAGTGTGCTCTGCAGCGTCTACCCAAAATAATCCATTGTCATTGTACTTGCCATCAATGAAAAGCATACACTTCCTGTAAAACCATGCCAACACTCTGTTATAGCAGAAATCTATTTACAGAAAATGGTTACTTCCATAATTTAATCACACCAATCCATTCGATTATCCTAATAAATAAAATAATTTCTAAATTTCATACGGAATATAATTCAGTCATAAAGAGTTGCTCAGAAATTGATTTATAAACTATTATGTCAGCAATTAGGCTTCACACATTCATATAATCGAACAGTTTCTCTCAGGTTATTGTGTCCATACAAACTTTAATGATTGTGCTACATCTATAACTAGTTCACTCCACAGAGATAGAAATAATTCAATTCAGATATAACAAATACATTGCATCAGATATACGATCATTCAAACAGAGAAGGAAAATATTGCATATCTAAACCAGTTCGCAGGAAGACAAAGGGAACAACCACTTTCCTCCCAAACGTAGAACAAGGCAACCAAATCACTTGTCCGATTCACCCCCTAGCTTGACCATGAATCCATGAGGGAAAACTTGGAATCTCCTCTTCAAAAATGTCTTCATCTATATGTAGCTTTCTCCTTGCCTCACACTTAATGTTTATTTTTCATAACAGCAGGTACATAGTAATTCTTCCTTCCAACATACTAGGCAACGTCCTTCCTCCTCACATATGCTATATATCCAACAATCCTTTTTGCCTAGGTCTTTTTCCCTCCGTTGGGAATTTTCACAACTTTCTAAATCCTTGATTTTCAAGCACTGCCAATGGCCAAATCCCTGATTTTCCACTTGTAACAATCATCCCAGAGGTAGTTCCAACATGTTCCCCACTCATGGAGTCATGGTCAGTTGAATTTAACATGGTTGTTCCATTTGTCCTCCTGCAATAATTAAAACAATATTTTGTTTACATACAAGTGTCATAGTCAAATAGTTAGTTGGGTCAGATCAGGTCTCTACCCAACAGTCATAATAATTAATTACAATTTATCCAATTCGAAATTTGGAATTGCCATAAATGGAAAAAAAATTCCAAATTCGAATTTACCAAAAACATAATACTTTTCTAACAATTTTTGAATTTCAAAAATACTTTATTTTTGGGGATGTCACAGTTATTACAAAGAAATTCATAATCAATCACGATGTTCAATTTGTGGAGAATGAAGCTATAACATCCCGCTCTTGTGAGCACATGTTATTGAATTATTCTTTGAGGACACTTGCGTGCAAGTGATCTGATTATAGTATATGGTTATCTGTTTCGCTTATGGATTCTTATGATGATGTTGATGGATTATGGTTTATGTTGTTTGATATCTATGTATTGACAAATGTTATTGATAAGTTTCCCCTAAGTGTGCAGGAGGCTTGATCGATTTAGGATGTCGATGGCATCAATGGACCTCCTTGGACTCTAGATTGAGTCAGGGAGTGGATTGTAATTGTTTGGGTATTTCATTTATGCATATGTGACATATGATCGATTATATTATGATGTTGTTTATGGATCATTGACAATGTTTCGCTAATGGATGTGGGGTGATGATTTCTTTCTAATTTGACTCACAGAAGGAGTAAAGGGGCCATGTACATAAACCATATATTTAGGGAGAGTTGTTGCAACATCCCTATCTAATCCAAATGGATCCAGGAAGGCCTAAAAATCAAATTTCTTGGAATCATATGAAACTGGAGCCATTGCGTCTGTCTCTTCGTGCTTATTCCTTCCATATATTTTTTTTCGCAAATGGATGATGTATACAAAAGTTATCGCATTATGATCGATTTCCCAAATAGGGAAAAAGTTAAATGTTCAAAGTCAATAGGACATACTGCTGACGTCAGCAGTATGACAGGTGATTTCAACATGATGTCATGATTACATCATCATCCTGACGTGGCATCACCAGGAGGTGACACGTGTGACTCAAATTTGGCATTTTCAAGCTAAGTTGGCACATGTACAGATTTGACATGCAACATTGTATAGATGACACGTGGCAGTCCATACATGACGTCGCCCAATAGAAGGATCACATGTGGCAGTATGAATTAAAGTTGGGTTATACGAATGCTGACATGGCAGGGGGACTGTGCAGTATGGATGATGATGTGGCACGACACGTGGTTTTATGGCAGGTGATGTGGCGGTGACTGGGCAGGGACTGGGTTGTAGAGAAGCTGACGTGGCAGCTGACTGGGTTGTATGACGATGATGTGGCATGGGGACTATATTTTGATTATGTTGGTGACTGTGTGGTATGGTCCAATCATAGGGTTGACATGTGGCCCAATGAGAGGATGCCACATGGCACCCCATATTTTTCCAATGCCGATTAGTTCAAAATTTTGTTATGGATTCTGGGGGATTCGAACTCTCGACATATGTAGGCGCAACGTACTAACTTCTTGG
Organism: Picea sitchensis; assembly: GCA_010110895.2. NCBI lineage: Eukaryota > Viridiplantae > Streptophyta > Pinopsida > Pinales > Pinaceae > Picea > Picea sitchensis. Next base: position 18,712 of record SNQJ01S0007680.1, read on the forward strand.
GATAACTAGATGGTCAAATGGTGAGTCTTGTTAACCAAATGACACATTGTTTATTTAAATTGATTGTTGGCAGATTATTTGGGATAGGCGTCGATCGGTGGGGGCCAATCCTGATCGGCTAGGGGAGTTGCGCGTTGGAGGTAAGGTCTTGGCCACATGGGTCGTAACCACATGACCAGGACCTAGAATCAAAGGAGCCAATGTGAGCTAGCCCAACCCTCGACCACAGGGAAGAGTGCATGCGACGAAGGGCCCAGAGAAATGGGGATGAGCACCCAAATTTTTCCAATGTGGGTTTTTTTGTATAGATTTTGGATTTTTTTATGATTTTAAGCCTGGTTTTAATGGATTTTACCCAATATTGGGAGATCTATAGCCTGATTTGAGGCCAGACCGTGGGAAGAAGTTGGGAGGTTGATGCCCACATCAAATCTATATAAAATAGGAGTTCTTGATAACATTAAGGGCTTTAGAATATGAGAAATGTTGATGAATTTGAAAGCCAAAGACATTTTTATGAAGGGAGTCCATTGAGAAGGGGAAATTTGCATGCCAATTCTAGGAGCTACACTCAACCATTTTTAGTGTCGTTAGTTGTGTTAGATTATTGAGGTTGAGCATAACACAAAAAGGCCAATTTGTAATCCATTTGACACATTTTTGATGTACTTTTGAAGCATTGAAGAGAAATAATAAATCCTCACCCTCCAAGATAAAGGCTTGGAGATGTAGGCAATCTTGTCGAACTCGGTTAACAACTTTGTTGTTATGGTTTGTTGATATTTGTGCTTACATTCTGATCTGCATTTTTTATTATGGCTGTTATGATATCTCATTAATTTCTTCTTCTTTCATCTATTCCTAATTGGTTAATGATCTCATGCTTAAAACTTAACAAAGTCTTTAAAAGATCATTTCGGATCAAGTGGTATCAGAGTAGGTTGATGGTTGGTTTTTGAGTTTGCATGATTACCAAGGAAAAGATGAGTCATGGTGAAGGTGAGTTTGTAGAAGGGGATCTTGAGATTTGATTGACAAAGAAGAATTCTAAAAGTGAGGAGACATAATCGAAAGAAGGCGTATCTTAGAATGAGATCGAGTTGCAAAATATTTTGTTCACCATGTCTGAGATTCTAAAGGTATTATATGAGGATTACTTAGAACGAAAGAGGCCTTTCGAAGGGGAATCTTCTAAACAAGACAAAATTGAAGAAGGAGAGGATCCTCCTAAACCTCCTCCTTCACTTCCTTCTTCTGCATCAACTTCTTCTTATTCAAGTACAAGTTCCAAATCCACCGCAACAAAACATTCCCATAAACATAAAAATGATATGCTTTTACTTAAGCTTTATGTGAAATTTGAATTACCTATGTATGATGGTGAAGTCAATGCTAAGAGGATTGATAACTAGGTCAAATAGATGGAAGTTTATTGAAGTGTGCAACAAATCAAGGATGAGGCAACTCAAATAAAGTTGGCATCGCTTCGTCTTCCAGGCACAACACTCATATGGTGGAAAAACAAGTTGCAAAATGGCACACAACAAATGGTTAATGTATTTCCATCATGGAAAGATTATGTTTTTTCACTTAGAAATAAATTTTACCATTTGGGTTATAAAGCGAAAACTTTAATTGAATGGAAAGGTATTAAACTAAGAAAGGGACAAATAGTACAAGAATACACAGATGAATTTTGTAAGATGGAATTAATGTTAAGCATTCCATTACATACCGAAGAAACTCTTATGGAGTATATAGGAGGTTTAACTTAACATATTTGTAACACTGTATTTATGTTTGGACCTACTAATCTTGATGAGGTTTCTATTCAATCAAAATACATTGAAGCGGGGAAAACAAGAGTTGGAGTATCAAGGTATCATCTTCAAGAAAAGAGGACAAAAGGAAGGGGAACGGAAAGAAAGAAAATTCAATGACAAGAAGGGAAGATAATCTCTCTTGCAAGAATTGCAAGAAATAAGGGCATGATGATGACCATTGTTGGTAATTGCATCTCGAGAAGAGGTCGAAGTTGTACAAATATAGGAAATGGGTCCAAACAATTGCAGCAACAACATGGACAACAGACTTGGGATATGATTCAGGGGATGAGACTAAGATCACAGTAGTTGGTATGACAAGTAAAATTGGTTATGGTTATGATTCTAGATGCAAATTGTTTCACATATGGGTGATAATGAAACATACCAAGATCGATACATTGATAGATAGTGGATATCAATCTAACTTTATTTCATAGGAAGTGGTTAAACAATTAGGATTAAACACTAAAATGAATCATAAACCCTACTCACTTAAATGGATAAGCAACAATCATAAATTTCACATAACCAAGCAATGCACTTTAAAGTTTGAAATATCATCAAAGTTTGCGGATGAGGTAACGTGTGATGTGGTTCCACTCAATGAATGTGAAATGGTCTTAGGAAGTCCTTATTTGTATGATCACAAAGAAATATTTTACAGGGAACATAATCAATATCACTTAATCAAAGAAGGCAATGAATATGTAGTACATACTCATCACTTAAAATAAAATCAATCTCTACAAGCAATGAAATAGTTAAGGAAGGAAGCGTATTCAAGAAACAATCCTATAATTGTGCCAAATCAAGAAATTGATCTTAAGCATGAACACGAGATGGTTGTAGAATGGAAGTTAAGTCATACTTTGCTTGAATATAAGCTAATGTCGCACAATTACTTCAAACCTATTAGCTCATTTGCAGTCATATTTCTTATGTTATCGTTGCTAATGTTTTCAACATGGATGGTAGTGGCTTCAGTAAGATGTGAAAGAGTACAAGTGGCTATAAATATGTTATCATTTGTCATGGTTTTTTTGCAATTGATATTGATGATACAAGTGCATAGGACAGAGTTTAAAGACAAAGAACAAGTGGGGTAGCCTATCCCACACTTGATGACTGGTTAATACCCTTTTGTAAGACCAAAAGGTCTTAGTGGGGAGGCATGATCCAAATGGATCCAAGAAGGCATAAAAATCAAAGTTCCTGGAATCAAACTAAACCAATACCATTGCATCCATATTCTCGTACTGATTTCATCCATATAACTTTTTTCGCAAATGGATGTCGTATGCGAAAGTTATCGCGTTCTGACTGATTTCCCAAACATGCAAAAAATCAACTCGTCAAAGTCAACATGTCGTACTGTTGATGTCAGTAGTACGATATGTGACTTCAAAATGATGTCATCATGTTTACATAGCATCACCAGTAGGTGACACGTTTCACTCAAATTTGGCATCTTCGGGCTAAGTTGGCACCTGTACGGATTTGACACGTGGAATTATACAGATGACATGTGGCAGTCCATACATGACATGGCCCAATAGCAGGCTGACATGTGGTAGTACAAATGAGATATAGGATGTACGGATGTTGACATGGAAGGGTGACTATGCAGTATAGATGATGACATGGCACGACACATGGCTGTATGACAGATGACATGGCAGGTGACTTAGCTGTATGGAAGCTAATGTGGAAGTTGACTGGGTTGTATGACGATGATGTGGCATGTTGACTGTACGCTAACTATATGTTGACTATGTGATGCAGGAGCATCGACAACACATCAAGCGAGCCAGTGTGGAGCGGAAGACAGCTGGACAGCGCCAGCACAAATTTTGAAGACACCATGATATTACTGCGCCAAACATTAATGTGTGGAATTAATGAAGCACACTTTGTATATTGTAATGGACCTTGAGCGGATAAGCTCTCGTCCTTAGGTAGATGAGGCATTTAAAATAGTTAATGTTGGTAGATAGAATAGTTAATTCTCGATTTGATAGCTTTAGAGCTCGAAAGGGAAACGGGATATAGACACCCTCCCTTATACATTGTAAAGATAATTCTGGATTATTGAAGCATTCAGAAGAGCACGAACAGTAGATAATTGTATGAAGAACACCCATGTACAAGAATTGAATTAATAGAAGAAAGCTTTGGTTCAATTCCATGGATATGTGTTGTTTCTCTGTGTATTGATGTTTTTCTCATGAATATTTGTTTCCTGTCATGCATTTGCTTTTATATGTTGTGTATGTGATTTCATGGTTGGATGGAATTCTAAAGGGAACAAGGAGTTAGTTTCAATTGTTTCTCTATTTGAACTAGAGAATTCCTGCAAGGAGTGCAGTTGAATTTGTCCGCAAGGAGTGCGTGACTGCAGGGTTCAATTAGAGAAGAATTTTGTTCTAAGTTTCTAGAAGTGCAAATTTGGCACCGGAGCCATGCAAGGCGTGCGCAGGATAGATGAAGACTTAGAGTTGCGATTCTGAGCAAAGAGTTGAAGGACTGCTGTTGCAGGAGTGTGTAGGGTCGAAGGACTCCAACACTTAGCGTGTTTTGAATATTTTCCGCAAGAGTGCGTGCAAGAACTTCTTCTTGAGGGAATTGAAGTCGTCGAAGCTCAGGAGGGATAGGCCTTCAAGGTTGTCGAAGGGCAGCAGAGAGAAGTTGCGTGAGCAGGTTGAACGAAGGAGTCATAGGCTGGTGAACAAGTCTCGTGGAGAGACATTTCTTGTTCGTGGATTGCGCAGAAGAAGAGTGGATGGTCAGTATTCTTCGTGGGGAATCCTCTAGTTCCCATGGATCATTGGATCTCTTGGGATTGAAGGAGACTACAGTGCAGGTGTGGAGAAAGGTTCGAAGCTCGAAATAACAGGAGCCATCGGTTAGGATTACGAGGAGCGTAGGTTCTACTCGTAGATTGGCTATTGGGCCATCATGAGAAAAGAGCGGAAGATTAGGCAGCGAGAGTCGCGATAGTATGAGAAGCGAAGTCCCGATGATTACGTGGATAGTGAGGGCCACGGCAAGGTGATGTGATAGGTGATGCGAGATATCAGCGTATCGGCATCTCGGATATCGGGAGTCGAAGAAGGAGTCGTTCAGTTACGCGAGTAGCGAAGTCGCGAGGAAGCGAGATTGCGAGTTGTCGGCATCTCGGTGCATTGGATCTCGGAGGATTGAACCCTGAGTGCTTAGAATCACTATCGACGAGGGCGCGATAGAGCGAGGTCTCGACAGCATAGGGAGAAGTCAGAGTTGACTGGCGCATCGGGTCTCAGGGGTTCAAAAACCCAAAAGATAGACAGTGAATTCGCGAGGCGCGAAGTTCCGATCCTCCGATAGATCACAGAAGGAGGGTCACATGAACAGAACTGTGGGTGAAGATTTCCCGATAGGGAAATAGAATATTCTTGGAACTCTTCGAGCCGAGAAAGAAAAGAAGGTCATGGTGAGTGCGATCGTGCTCCGAGTGGGCGCGGTTGCCGTCAGAGTGGTATCAGAGCAGGAGAAAATTCTCTGTTTTCTGTAGCATAGAGGAATAGAAGAATTTCCATGCCGCCCAGAATATAAAGACAATCACCCGACCCAGAAGATAGGGAGGTGAGAAGAAGAGGCAGGCCGACAGGGAATCCAGAGATGGAAAGACAGATATGAGATCTCAGAGAGAGACTAGAGGAGATGGAAACAGCGCAGAGACGCGGAGTTGGTGCAGGGGATCTTAGTGATTCCGAAGTCGAAGAAGAAGCTAGACATGAAGAAGAGGTCACAACAGAGGATGCATCAACCGAGCGGTTGATTAAAGCCATCCCCAGAATGGGTGCGAAGGCAAAGATGGACATTCCAGTCTACGAGGGGAATCTGGATGCAAAAGAGTTGATGGATTAGATCCGAGCTCTTGACACCTACTTTGATTATGAAGATATCGAAGAGGATAAGAAAGTCATACATGATGTTACATGCTTGAAAGGGCATGCAGCATTATGGTGGGGCGAGCTACAAGAAGATAGACACTGCAAAGGCAAGCAGAAGATCAAAAGCTGGGATCGGATGATCGCGAAGATGAAAGCGAAGTTCATCCTAAGGGATTATCAGATCACACTGTTCAGGCGAATGCAGAACCTCAGACAGAAGTTGATGACAGTGAAAGAATACACCGAAGAATTCTACAAGCTCAACATCAGAGCAGGTCATTGGGAGAGTGATGATGAAAAGGTAGCCATATATCTTAATGGTCTGAGATATGACATTCAGGATGAATTAAGCATGGTTACCATCTGAACAGTTGAGGATGCTTACCAGATGGCTCTGAAAGCCGAGGAGAAGCTGAGCCGTAAGCAAGGACAGCAAGGGCGAGGCAGAAGTCAGCCTAGACGCAAGGCAGTTGCCCAGGAGAAATATCAGAAACCCAAGGAGGAATGGAGGAAACCTCAGGGTAAAGCTGAAAGAGGTGGAACCTCGCAGCAAGGACAACAATATGCTGAGCAGAGAGGACAACAAAATGATCAGCGAGGAGATTATGCTGATGCAAATACTTTTCCTCGTACCAGAGGTAGAGGAAGAGGCAGAGGTGGAGTGATCACATGCTTCACATGTGGGAAGGATGGACATAAATCCGTTGATTGTCCAGACAGGAAAATGGACAAAGGAGAACCTCACATCACTGAGGTGCAGAGGCGTGATGTTAAGAATGAAGACACCGGAAGTGGGAGGTCACTGACGATGCATAAAGTTCTTTTGACACCTGAGAAAGAGGTGGAGGACACAACTCAGAGGACCAAATTGTTCAGAACAACTTGCAAAACCAAGGGCTGGAAGTGCAAGGTTATCGTGGATAGCGGAAGCACCGACAATCTCGTGTCAACTGAGATGGTGGAAAAATTAGAGCTGGAGAAAACTGATCACCCGAGTCCATATAAAGTATCATGGCTACAGAAGGGACATCAGGTGAGTGTCACTAAACAATGTTTAGTTGAATTTAAAATTGGGGGATATAATGATAAAATACTGTGTGATGTTATTCCCGTAGATGTGTGTCATTTGTTATTGGGTAGACCATGGCAATATGATAGAAATGTGGTTCACGATGGGAGGATGAACACATATACTTTGGAGAAAGATGGGAGAACCCATATGTTTCTTTCGATAAAGGATAAAGAAGTGAAGATGGAAGTAAGCAATACCATACTTCTCATGAGTGGGAAGGAGCTTCTCACAGAGATGGAGAAGAAAGAAGATCCACAATTCTTTGTGGTCAGGAAACTGAGGATTTTCCTGACTAGCACAAGAGTGGATGATCTACCAGATGATATTCAGGAACTGCTGGAAGAGTTCATTGACATCATAGTGGACGAATTACCTCGTTCGTTGCCACCGATGAGGAGTGTGAGTCATCACATAGACCTCATACCAGGAGCAAGTTTAACGAATAAGGCTACGTACAAATTGACGCCACAAGAAAATGAGGAGGTCAAGAAGCAGGTCCAGGATTTGTTGGACAAAGGATTGGTCAGGGAAATCCTGAGTCCGTGTGTTGTTCCAATAGTGCTTAGTCCGAAGAAGGATGGAGGTTGGGGAATGTGCACAGACTCCAGAGCGATCAACAAAATTACCATCAGGTACAGATTTCCACTGCCGAGAATGGATGATCTGATGGATTGCCTGAGTGGGGCAAATTTCTTTTCAAAGATTGATTTGAAGAGAAGATATCACCAGATTTGCATGAGGGAAGGTGATGAATGGAAAATAGCATTCAAGACAAATGAAGGTTTGTACGAATGGCTAGTCATGTCGTTTGGCTTGACAAACGCGCCGAGAACATTCATGAGACTGATGAATGAAGTCCTGTGGGAATTCATCGGGAAATTTGTAGTCGTATATCTGGATGATATATTGATCTTCAGTAAGATAAAGGCTGAACATTTGAAGCATTTGGCCATTGTGATGAGGAAGCTACAGCAGGAGAAGTTGTTGGTCAACATGAAGAAGTGCTGCTTCATGCAGACAGAGCTCATTTATTTGGGTTTTGTCATATCGGCAAATGAGTTAAAAATGGATCCGAGTAAGGTGGAAGTGATTAAGAATTGGCCATCACCGAGAAATATTTTCGAGGTGAGGAGCTTCCATGGTTTGGCTAGTTTCTACATAAATTTCATCAGGAATTTCAGTGGGATTAGCGCAGCGATGATGGACACAGTCAAGAAAAGACACAAGTCTTTTCATTGGATAGCAGAGGCTGAGAAGAGCTTCAATCTGTTGAAGAGGAAGATAACGGAACAACCAGTGTTGGTGTTGCCAGATTTTCAGAAGAATTTTCAGGTGAAATGTGATGCGAGCGGATATGCCATAGGCGTGGTCTTGAGTCAGGAGGACAGGCCAATTGCATATTTCAGCGAGAAGCTGGATGAAGCAAAGTTGAAATACTCCACGTATGATAAAGAGTTTTATGCCATCATACAGGCATTAAAGAAGTGGAGGCATTACTTGATCCCAAAAGAATTTGTATTGTACAGCGATAATCATGCATTGCAATTTGTGAGTCAATAGGAGAAGTTGAACCAGAAGCATGCAAAATGGGTAGAGTACATGCATAATTTCATGTTTGTGATCAAACATATTTCGGGACCTGCTAACAAAGTGGTTGATGCTTTGAGCAGGAAATGTTTGTTGATGCAGGAATTCCGAGTCAGAACATTGGGTTTTGAGAATCTGAAGGACATGTATGCCAGAGATGCAGACTTCAGAGAAGCATATGAAGCAGCTGAGAATCCCGTTCTCAGATATCAGAGCCCATGGATATACTACATGATCCATGAGGGATTGTTGTTCAGAGGCAATCAACTATGTATTCCAAATTGCTCCATGAGGGAGAATTTGCTAAAGGAAAAACACAGTGGGGGATTAGCAGGACACTTTGGCCACGACAAAACATTCGCAAAGCTGAGAGAATCATATTTTTGGCCAGGCATGCAAGCAGATGTCAAGAGGTTTGTTGACAGGTGTCGGATTTGTCAGCATTCGAAAGGGAGAAAGCAGAATGTAGGGTTTTATCAGCCATTGCCCATACCAGAGAGGTCATGGGAGGCAATTAGCATGGATTTTGTGCTGGGTTTGCCGAGGACGCAGAGAGGGGTTGATTCCATCTTTGTGGTGGTGGACAGGTTTTCAAAGATGGCACATTTCATTCCATACAAAAAGACTAGTGATGCGACCCACATCGCAAATTTATTTTTCAAAGAGGTTATTAGACTTCATGGATTGCCGAGAAGCATTGTCTCGGACAGGGACATAAAATTCATAGGTCATTTTTGGAGGACACTATGGAAAAATCTAGGAACTAACTTGACGTTTAGTTTGGCTTATCATCTGCAGACAGACGGACAGACGGAAGTGGTCAACAGAAGTCTGGGGGACTTGATGAGGAGCTTGGTGACGGAGCACCATAGTAGCTGGGACAACGTATTGCCACAGGCAGAGTTTGCATACAACGATTCGGTGAATCGGAGTACAGGAAAAATTCCATTTTAGATTGTGTATGGGACACAACCGAGGGGATTTTCTGAACTCAGGGAGTCAGAACAGGCTGCGACTAGCAGTGCTAGTGCAGAGGAATTTGTTGAAGCGATGAAGCAACTTCACAGCAAGGTGAAGCAGCGACTGCAAGATTCAAATCAGGAATACAAGCGCAGAGTAGATCAACATCGGAGACAACTTCAGTTCGAAGTTGGGGATCTAGTTCCGGCACACTTGAGGAAGGAAAGGTTCCCAAGGGGAACATATACCAAGATGAAGATGAAAAAGATTGGACCATGTAGAGTCCTAAAGAAATTGGGAGAGAACGCTTATGAAATTGAGCTGCCGGATGGCATCGGGATATCTCCGATATTTAATGTTTCATATTTATACCCATACAGGGCTAGAGAAGCAGAGGCTAGAACTGAGGAACCAGTGATCCAGTGGCAGAAGCAATTACCAGTAGCAGAGAAGCCGCAGATGGAATGCATATTGGATAAGCGAGTGGGTAAGAAAGCCAGGAGAAAGTAGTATTTTGAGTACCTGGTCAAGTGGAAGAACCACCCAGTGGAGGATTCCAGCTGGGAAAGTGAAGCAGTGATCCAGAAGCATGGACAGACCGTGCAGGAGCTCATGGACAGGAGCCCATGAAATTTTTCAAGCCGAGGAGTATGATGTAGGAGCATCGACAACACATCAAGCGAGCCAGCGTGGAGCGGAAGCTAGCTGGACAGCGCCAGCAAAATTTTTGAAGACACCATGATATTACTGCGCCAAACATTAATCTATGGAATTAATGAAGCGCACTTTGTATATTGTAATGGACCTTCAGCGGATAAGCTCTCGTCCTTAGGTATATGAGGCATTTAAAATAGTTAATGCTGGTAGATAGAATAGTTAATTCTCGATTTGATATCTTTAGAGCTTGAGAGGGAAACGAGATATAGACACCCTCCCTTGTACACTGTAAAGATAATTTTGGATTATTGAAGCATTCAGAAGATCAGGAACAACAGAGATTTGTATGAAGAACACCCATGTACAGGAATTGAATTAATAGAAAAAAGCTTTGGTTCAATTCCATGGATATGTGTTGTTTCTCTATGTATTGATGTTTTTCTCATGAATATTTGTTTCCTGTCATGCATTTGCTTTTATATGCTGTGTATGTGATTTCATGGTTGGATGGAAGTCTAAAGGGAACAAGGAGTTAGTTTCAATTGTTTCTCTATTTGAACCAGAGAATTCCCGCAAGGAGTGCAGTTGAATTTGTCCGCAAGGAGTGCATGACTGCAGGGTTCAATTAGAGAAGACTTTTGTTCTAAGTTTCCAGAAGCGCGGATTTGGCACCGGAGCCATGCAAGGCGTGCGCAGGCTAGACAAAGACTCAGAGTTGCGATTCTGAGCAAAGAGTTGAAGGACTGCTGCTTCAGGAGTGCGCAGGGTCGAAGGACTCCAACACTTAGCATGTTTTGAAGATTTGCTGCAAGAGTGCGTGCAAGAACTTCTTCCTGAGGGAATTGAAGTCGTCGAAGCTCAGGAGGGATAGGCCTTCAAGTTTTTCGAAGGGAAGCAGAGAGAAGTTGCATGAGCAGGTTGAACGGAGGAGTCGTAGGCTGACGAACAAGTCTCGTGGAGAGACATTTCTTATTTGTGGATTGCGTAGAAGAAGAGTTGACGGTCAGTATTCTTCGTGGGGAATCCGCTAGTTCCCATGAATCGTTGGATCTCTCGGGATTGAAGGAGACTACAGTGCAGGTGTGGAGAAAGGTTTGAAGCTCGGAAGAACAGGAGCCATTGGTTAGGATTACGAGGAGCGTAGGTTCTACTCGTAGATCGGCTATCGGGCCATCATGAGAAAAGAGCAGAAGATTAGGCAATGAGAGTCGCGATAGTACGAGAAGCGAAGTCCCGATGATTGCGTGGATAGTGAGGGCCATGGCAAGGTGATGTGACAGGTGATGCGAGATATCGGCGTATCGGCATCTCGGATATCGGGAGTCGAAGAAGGATTCGTTCGGTTACGCGAGTAGAGAAGTCACGAGGAAGCGAGATCGCGAGTTGTCGGCATCTCGGCGCATCGGATCTCGGAGGATTGAACCCCAAGTGCTTAGTATCACTATCAACGAGGGCACGATAGAGCGAGGTCCCGACAGCATAGGGAGAAGTCAGATTTGACTGGTGCATCGGGTCTCGGGGGTTCAAAAACCCAAAAGATAGACAGTGAATTTGCGAGGCGCGAAGTTCCGATCCTTCGATAGATCACAGAAGGAGGGTCACGTGAACAGAACTGTGGGTGCAGATTTCCCAATAGGGAAATAGAAGAGTCTTGGAACTCTTCGGGCCGAGAAAGAAAAGAAGGTCCTGGTGAGTGCGATCGTGCTCCGAGTGGGCGCGGTTTCCGTCACTATGCTGGTGACTATGTGCTACGGTCCAATCATAGGGTGACATGTGGCCCAATCAGAGGGTGCCACGTGGTACCTTGAATTTTTCCAATGTCAGCTAGTTCAAAAACTTGTTATGGCTTCCGAGGGATTTTAACTCCTGAACTTTGTGGGGGAAACAAACTTACTTCTCGAGGTAACCAGATGGTCAAATGGAGGGTCTTATTAACCAAACGACACATTATTTATTTAAATTGACTAATGGAAAATTGTTTTGGATAGGCCCCAGTTGGTGGGGGTCGACCCTAACTAACTAGGGGCCAGAGACTAGGAGCTATACCAGGGGAGCTTCGTGTGGGATGTAAGGGCTTGGCCACATGGGCCATAGCCACATCACCAAGACCTTGAATCAATGGAGCCAGTTCACGCCAGCCCATCCCTCGACCACATGGTAGAGTGCATGCGATTGGGGGCCCAAAGAAATGGGGTTGCACACCCAAATTTTGCCGATGTGGGTATTTTTGTATAGTTTTTGTATTTGTTTTATGATTTTAAGCCTATTTTTAATGGAGTTTTCCCAATATTGGGAGATTTGGAGCCCAATTTGAGGCCATATCTTGGGATGAAGTTGGGAGGTTGATGCCCACTTCAAATAGATATAAACTAGGGGTTCATGGAAACATTAAGGGATTCAAAGAAAGATAAATGTTGAGGAATTTGAAAGCCAAAGATATTTTTATGTAGGGAAGCTATTGAGAAGTGGAAATTTGTGGGCCAATTCTAGGAGCTATGCTCAACCATTTTTAGTGTCGTTAGTTGTGTTGGATTCTTGAGGTCAAGCATAACACAACCATACCAGTTTGTAATCCATTTGACACTTTTCTAATGTATGTTTGAATAATTGAAGAGAAATAAGAAAGCCTCACCCACTAAGACAAAGGCCCAGAGATGTAGGTGTGACATCCCAAAAAATAAAGTATTTCTAAAATTTAAAATTTGTTGGAAAATTATTTCGTTTTTAGTAAATTCGAATTTGGAAAATTTTTGCCATTTATGGAAATTTCGAATTTTGAATATGACAATTGTAATTAAATATTATGACTGTTGGGCAGAGATCTGATTTGACCCAGCTAACTATTTGACTATGACACTTGTATGAAAACATGATATTTTATATTGATTTCAGGAGGACAAATGGAACAACCATGTTAAAATCAGTTAACCATGACTCCATGAGTGGGAAACATGTTGGAACTACCTCTGGGATGATTGTTACAAGTGGAAAATCAGAGATTTGGCCATTGGCAGCCCCTGGAAATCAGGGATTTAGAAAGATGCAAAAATTCCCAAGGGGGAAAAGAAAAGACCTAGGCAAAAAGGATTGGTTTGGTTAAATAGCATATGCGATGAGGCAGGACACTGCCTAGTATGCTAGGGAAAAGAAAGAGGACTAGTATTCTTACTTTTAAGAACACTATTGATTGGGTGTGAGGCAGGAGAAGTCTACTGAAACTGAAGGATGTTTTCGAAGGAGGAGATTCCAAGTTTTCCCTCATGGGTTCATGGTCAGGCTAGGGGGTGAATCAGGAAAGTAGTTTGGCTACCCTATTATACGGTTGGGAGGAACGTGGTTGTTCCCTTTTTCATCCTGCAGATCATTCCAGAGATATAATTTTTTCCCTCCTCTGTTTGAATGACTATGTCTAATTGATGTAATGTATCTGTTGGGTGACTATATCTAATTACTGTAATGTAACTATTTGAATGATCATGTCTATTTATTGTAATCGATCTGTGTGAAGGGGCATATATATATTGTTGTAATATGTCTTCTTGAATGTTTACATTTGACTACCGAAATGTATTTGTTATGGAAGGTGAAATATTTTGGTGGATGTAATCTGTCTGTTGGTGTGAATTTCGTGATAGGCATTTCAACTCTAGAATTGTCCCTCCTGTAATCAGAATGCTAGATGGAAGAAATTATAATTATATTTATATAACTGAATATGGAAAGGAGTAGATTAACATCAATGGGGCATTTTCCTTTCTGTAATTAAATTTCCAGAAAACCAAACATAGATCTTATGGAGCATCAGTATATTATTTATAACTTGATATGGAAATGAAATTTATATATATGTATATACATAGAGGTACATATCTATTCACTGTTGGTGTCAACATTGACTAAAGGAGAATCTAGTGAATATAATAGAAATTTCTTTACACAGAAAACTGTTGTCCTATTGTACTAGTAGCCATTGTCAATAGGAATTCAAACATTTATGAGTAAAGGAAATACCCCATTGGAGATTTTGCAGACCGCTCCTAGATCACACCATAGTACCAAACCCTTTTTATAGATTATACATGTATCAACTCATAAATTTAATCTTTCATAATCTTGTTGGGTGAAACGGTTATTTAACCCCTTTTATATATACTATCTCACAGAATGAAAGTATGAGCACCAATAAAACAGACAAAAAAATTCAGAAAGTCATGAAAAACAATAATGTGAAATTTCACAACTGTAGTCGAGTATACTTTTCCTTTTCGTTTGACATAAATACTACCTTAGATTTCATAGGAAAGATATTGCACCTTTAGAGAGTGGCTTCGTGCATAGGATTACTTTTATAAAGAATTTTAACCCAGACATCAATAACAAAGTTCACAAACTTAAAAAAACTTGCTCTGTCTAATTAACCTAAGACATGCACCCGTCAACACCTTCGTGACAAGAAATCATATAGTTTTCAAACATGCACTTAAGTACGATAGAGCAAGAACAAAAAATTGGATTCATCTCGGATTGAATTAAGCAGTCTGTCCTTTTAATTACGAGTTCAAACTGAAATATTACAACTGTAAGATAAATGGCTATTTACCTAGCATGTCCTATCTGCTAGGAATGTACGAAGTTAAAAGATTACAGTGAAGCTACAGGAGAGAAATATCTAACAATTATATTACTCAGATGGTAAGAGAATGTAAATCGTATTTACTTCTTCAAGTTTCTAGTTAGAACATCGGATGGAGCCTTTTGGCCAAATTCTTAGTTTCGAAATCGATCCTCGTTTAGGAGGTAAAATTTAACAACAGAATTAAGATAGCTTGAATAACCTATAGCACATAAAGTAAACCCTTTAGGATTGAGTTGCCTAAATTTATGGAGGAAGGCATAATGAAACCCATTTACCTTTCACATGGATAACAATGGTAGTCCACGTTGTAGACGTGTAGCCAAAACCATGTACACATTTTGACACAGTCATTATAATCTGTTCAATTAGAAAGGAAAGGATTTGATAAAATGGAAATTACAAATGAAGTAAATACTTAACTCCAGGTGGGAAAAACCGACCTCTTCCTTGCTGCGACCATCGTGTATTCATCCAGACCAGAAGGGGAGAAGGAAGCCAAACCTCTCTGATGGGTAGCCTCACAAAACAAAGGGCCCATAATTAATAACAAGAATCCAAGAATAATCAAGTAATAGTATAGAAAGAAAGTGAAGTACNATACAAGCCGCATAATAATGTATACACATGAGTTTAGGTCAAAGGGGAAAATGTAAAAAACCATTATTATATCCATTACATTACAAAGGAAATTTAAGGAACCTGTAGAAAACAACACAACAAAAAAACTCCAGTATACATGCCTTTGCGCACCTCTAGATTATAAATAAGTAGTCGTGAAGAAAACAACCTGAATATTCTTCAGCCCCAATTATGGTCTGAGTATTACAAAATGGTTAACTTGACTTCTATCCATTTGGGAGACTCCTATTCGAAGAGTTTTCAATCTTAAGCTCGTCAATAAATTTTGGGAGCAGGAAAAGGGGGAAAGGAAAAGTCCATCTCTGTGTATGCGATCAAGAAAAATAAAAACAACTACGTATCAAAGGGGAAAAACAACATTGAGGGTAGAGGGAGGCGATAAGGGCCTATGGGCAGATTACCCCTCGTGCAAAAATGAGTGTAATAAAATCATGAGAATAGTCAAAATAAAACTGTAACAGAAGGGATGATAATGTGAAACAACTGTTGAATGAATATGAAAAATAAGACTGTCACTTACCGATGGCGTTACAGTCGGAAGGAACTCCTTACCCCAAAACCCTCGTGAAGTAAACCAAAAGGAAAATTATGGAAATGCCAAACCCTTTGCGAACCAGGTTGAACAGTGTGTAAATGAGCATGGGCTACTACCCTAAACCCAAAAAACTATGCATATTGAATGTAGTGGGTATGACCGGAAGTGTGCCATGTGCTTTGAGTGAGATGTCATGCCTGGATTGAAGAAGATTATAGATTTGGGCCTCATCCCTCACTCACATCCTTTAATGTTTGGTCAGAGAATTTATTTCCAACTGTCTAACTTCTCTAGTCACATTTACGAGGGTCGACATGGGTCTGTTCAAAACCTATGTTTCGTATCTATTAATCTCTAATCAATACTAGTCCATCTATAGTCGGGGCATAGAATAGATAAGTCTGGTAAAGTTCATTTAACTTCCAGCTTGCATCTCATCTCCATACTAGTAACTTAGTGGTCTATGTGGTGAAGGGAAGACTCTCCAACAAACACAGGATTAATGACAATAAAGTTATCAATCCCATAACATCTATTTAAGCAGCTCAAAACGTTAAATCCAAAAATAAACAATGATTTCAATTATTGGTTTGTGGTTATAAAAGCTGTGTCAGTGATCCAGGTGGATATCGGTGGCCACCCACCTTTTTTGACTAGCTCAAAACAAGTTTTTGTCAATTTTAGCAATTTACTATTTTTAGCAGTTTTTAACCTCCGGGGCCATTTTGAGGTCCCAAATGAAGGCTTTTCAAGATCAGGGTTCTCAATGATATTCAAATTCATAATTTATCCCCCAAAATGAATCTCCTTGACTATACCTTTCCAACGAGCTATCACAAGCCCAAAACAAAGATCGTATGCAAAAGTTATGACCCCGAGAAGTTGATGTACTCACTTACCCAAACGAGGCCCACATGAATTTTGGCGCTTCATCTCCTAGGGTTAGGTTTTTGGATGTCTAGGGTTTTTGGAATTCCTGTTTATTGTAAAAAGGCCTTCAGAGCCTCATTGTAACCATCTTTTGGTGAATGCGAGTAGCCCTCACATCTCTTCTCAGAGATAAGCTGCCACCATTCTAGCGAGTCTTTCACTCTGTATTTTTATAGTCTCTGTACATTTATTTCATTAATAGAAATATTGTATTACTGTATATCTGTGTTTATGGTTTCATCTCTGATACATTTATGTTATCTTATTGAATGTTTGTTATATCTCTGTGGATTTCTTTATTATATCTCCGCTCGCATTTCGTGCCAAAAATAATCCAAACCAGTCAGGTTATTGAAGTTAGGCCTGTGCGCGCGTATGGAATTATGGAATTAAGGATGGGCTAGAACCCTAAGCCCTAAGACTATGTCCATTCCCCTACCAGTACAAACTTTAAAACCCTTAACCTCTTACAAAAAACTAGTATAACTTAAAGAAGGATTGAAGAGTAAACATTCAACTTTGATTATGTAATTGCTAGAAGAAAGGAATTTGAAACATGAGAATCACAGGTACCCTAAGGATATTCCTCCTTATTATAAATCCATCTCTTACAAATTTAGAATTATTCTCCCTTGGAAGATTTTTCTTTTTTATGATGATTTTGAGGTATATTACATATGGTATTAGAGAAAAAACTACAACACTAGGCCTGAACGGGGCCACATTAGTTGCTTAGTATATATTTCATTTTATTCAAAACTAATAAACCTTATTGTACAAACAGAAAGCCCTTTTTGTTTTGTGTAAATTATGGCAGCTCAGGATGATGTAGAAACCAGGATGGAAGGAAATCTGGAGCAAAGACCTCCTGGAGATCTAAGACAGAACAGTGACGGAAGCTCACCCACGGAGGTGTTGGAAACAATGAGAAATCTTATTGTTGAACTGCACATTTTCAAAGCCAACAATGAAAAACTAAAGAAAGATCAGCAGGAACAACAAGAAATAAACGAAGTCCTACTGCACAGTATAGTGACCAAGAAAAGCCCAAAGGATGATAATAACGATGAATATGTCAACAAGAGAGCTTCCTAGAACTCGGGACCGGAAACAAAAAAAGGAGATAGTCTGTTTGAAGGTACACCTTTAGCTGAGGACAAAACCAAAATAGACAAAAAGAGAAAACAAGTAGACCACCTTGAAGGAGAATTCAAGAAAATTAAACCAGCTATCTTTGATGGAGAATCCCGAACATGAGAGGAAGTTGAGGCATGGTTATTGGACATCAAAAAGTACTTCCAGATATATAACTATTCCAACAATATGAAGGTCAGAATGGCCATATACAACCTGAAAGGGAAGGCCAACATTTGGTGGCAAGACTTGAAATTGGACAAGGGCCTAAAGGAGAAATAGATGGAATGGTCTAACTTTAAGAAATATTTCAAGAAACAATACCTATCTGAAAGCTACTATGAAAGAAAAACAAAAGAATTTTATGAACTCAAACTTGAACAAATGACAATGGAGGCCCTTATAAATAAATTACTAGAATTATTAAGGTTCGTACCTTACATTCAATAGGATAAGGTAAAAATCCAGTGGTTCTTAAGTTGTTTACCGCAATACTACAAGGACAGAATTGAGTTTGACAACCCCAATTCCTTGAGTGAAGTATTCAGGAAAGCATGAATGGGCTACGATCAATACAAACAATAGGCAGAGTTTCTGAAAACCTAGAAGGATAAGAAACAAGATCGAATGAATCAGACAAAGAAGGGATACCAATTGGCTCCTTATCGTAATACAACAAAAATCTTTTCAAGAAATGATTTTCACTCCAACCATCTGAATACGCAAGGCAGCGGTAAACCAGTAAATCTGGGAATGAAGAATTTTGGGGATAGGCCCCATGAACCACTAGAGTGTTGGGAATGTGGAGAACCTCATCTAAGGAGGAATTGTCCATGTTTAAGTTCAGCAAATAGAACCATTGTTCATAATTTTCAGGAAGCCTCGACAGTGGGAGATGTAGGCAAAATCCTGCATCGGACAAATGCATCCATAGACGGCCAGCAAGCTGACCGCCAATCCTCTGTGGTAGAAATCGAAGGTAAAATCGAGAACACTCAAATTTCTGTTTTAATTGACCCAGGATCTACATTAATCTATATTACTCCTGATGTGGTAGAGTCAAATAAACTTAATAAACTGAAGAACAAAAAATCATGGCTAGTACAACTAGCAACAGGAACAAAAAGGAAAGTAGTTGACTTTATTTCTGATTTCAAATTCATCTCTGATGGACAAAATGTAAGAACGAATCTGAACATCCTCCCACTAGGATCTTATGATATCATTATCGGAATGGTTGGAAAAGCACAAGGTAGTACTATATTGTTATACAAAGACACTTAACTATAAGGACGATTATGGCACTACTATAACAACCCAAGGTATACCAAAACCTGTATCAGTTTGACAAATTTCAGCGATGCAATTCAATAAATGTATGAGAAAGGGATGCCCAGTTTATGCTATACAAGTAATGAATCTGTTAGGAAAACAAGATAAGCCAAAGTTAGAAGACTTTGTTGTAATACATGAATTCAGAGACATGTTTGTGGATGAGATACCAGAATTACCTCCTAGAAGGGAAATAGACTTCTCCATAGACCTACTACCTGGATCAACCCCTATCTCAAAAGCACCTTACTGAATGAGTTTACCAGAATTAACAGAATTAAAAATATAATTGCAGGAACTCTTAGACAAAAAGTATATCCGACCGAGTGTTTCACCATGGGGGGCAGTAGTCCTCTTTGTGAAAAAGAAATATGGTACCCTAAGACTTTGCATTGATTATAGACAATTAAATAAACTGACTATTAAGAACAAGTACCCCTTACCTAGGATAAACAACCTATTTGATCAAGTAGGTGGGGCCAAGATCTTTTCAAAATTGGATTTATGATCTGGTTATCATCAAGTTAGGATAAGGGATGAAGATATAATCAAACAACTTTTCGAACGAGATATGGACACTACGAATTCATAGTCATACCTTTCGAACTCACTAACGCACCAGCCACATTCATGTATCTGATGAACATTATTTTCAATGAGTTTTTAGAAAATTTTGTAGTTGTATTTATCGACGATATTCTGGTCTATTCTAAAACGGAGGAAGAACATGAAGAACACTTAATAATAGTTCTTCAAACGTTGAGGAAACAAAAATTGTACGCCAAATTTGATAAGTGTGACTTTTATCAAAGGAAAATACAATATCTAGGACATTTAATTTCAGCAGAAGGCATTACCGTAGACCCTGAGAAGGTAAAAGACATCATGGAATGGCCGATACCTAAGGATGTAGCAGATATCCGGTCATTCATGGGAATCACCGAATATTATCGCATATTTATAGGAGGGTTTTCCAATATAGCCTACCGTATCACGTCATTACAAAAGAAAGGGACCAAGTTTAACTTGTCACAGAAGTGTCAAGACAATTTTGACAAGCTGAAGGAATTATTGATGACTCCACCCATATTGAAGGTAGCAGACCCAGATAAAGGCTTTACCGTATGTGTTGATGCAAGTAAAGAAGGACTAGGTGGTGTCCTAACTCAAGAGGGACACGTGATTTGTTATGAGTCCCGGAAATTAAAAGAACATGAGTGAAATTATGTCACTCATGACTTAGAATTGGCAGCGGTAATACACACCTTAAAAATGTGGCGACACTACATAATGGGAAGAAAATTTCTACTATTGACGGATAATAGTGGTGTGAAATATCTGTTTAGCCAACTGGATCTTAATGCGAGGCAAGCAAGATGGCTAGCCTTCTTGAGCGAATTTGACTTCGAAGTCAGACATATCAAGGGTAAGGAAAATAAGGTAGCAGATGTTGTAAGAAGAAGAGTCCATGCGTTATTTGAAATAAATATCAATAGGGCATGAAGCGATCTGGAAAAAAGAATAAGGACGATAGGTATTAACAATGAAAATTACACTCAGATAATGACAGAATTACAAAACAATACCACAAACTCAGACAAACTAGATCTAAGTATCGACAAGAATGGATTATTGCGATTTAAAAACATACTATACATACCAGATTCAACAGAGTTAGAGTTAATAGTATTGGACGAAGTGCATAAAAAACCATATTCTGGCCATCCAGGATACCAGAAAACGATAACAACACTTAGAAAACTATTTTACTATCCTAATATGAAGGGAAAAATAACAGAATACTTGGCTAGGTGCCAAGATTGTCAGCAGGTCAAGGTCAAACACCAACATCCATCCAACCTCCTACAACCATTACTAGTGCTGGAATGGAAATGGGAGATCATATCACTGGAATTTATAATAGGTTTGCCTAAAACCCAGAAACATGATGACTCTATTATGGTGGTAATCGACAAACTCAGTAAGTCTGTGCACTTTATTCTAGTAAAGTCTACTTTTAAAGCTATAAACATTGTTGAAATATTTATGAAAGAAATTTTTAGACTGCATGGTATTCCTAAAATGGTGATTTTAGATAGAGACGTAAAATTCACATCCGCTTTTTGGAAGGAATTGTTTGTAGGGATAAATACTAATTTGAATTTCAGTATAAGTTATCACCCTCAAACGGATGGGTAGACTGAAAGGATAAACCAAATTGTAGAGGATATGCTCCGCATGTACATAAGAACAAAACCAAACAAGTGGGAAGACTATATACACTTGGTAGAATTTGCATATAACAATGGGTACCAAACTTTGGCTAAGTTAAGCCCCTTTGAGGTACTATACAATATAAAGTGTATGAATCCAATTAGTTGGGATAACCCGATTGACAGACTCATGGTTGGACCATAGATGCTCCAAGAGATGGATAACATGGTAAGGAAGGTACAACAGCACTTAAAAGATGCACAGGACAGAAAAAAGAGTTATGCAGATCAGAAAAGAAAACAATTGGAATTTCAAGTGGGAGACCATGCTTATTTGAAGTTCAAATCCCGAAAAAGTTTGTTGAAGTTAGGAAACTATGCCAAGATGGCACCCATGTTTTGTGGGCCCTTTGAGATACTAGCTCGAGTTGGACCTGTAGCATACCAACTTGCACTCCCAGCTAATCTAAGAATTCATAATGTATTTCATCTCTCTTTGTTGAAAAAGTATGTTCATGACCCTACTCATATGATTGATTGCAACTTGGTGTAGGTGGAACCCGAAGGTGAGTTTTAGGTGGAACCCCTTCGTATTCTCGACCGGAAAGAAATAGCACTTAAAAATAGAGTCATCACTCAGGTAAAGGTGCAATGGAAGCACTTTAGTCCTGAGGAGGTCACTTGGGATTTGGAGGGAGATTTGAGGAAATCTCATCCAATCCTGTTCCAAGAAGGAAATGAACACTGAGGACAGTGTTATATTGAAGGAGTAAAGGATGTGACATCCCCCAAAATAAAGTATTTATGAAATTTAAAATTTGTTGGAAAATTATTTCGTTTTTAGTAAATTCGAATTTCGAAAATTTTTGCCATTTATGGCAATTTTGAATTTTGAATTTGACAATTGTAATTAAATATTATGACTGTTGGGAAAAGATCCGATTTGACCCAACTAACTATTTGACTATGACACTTGTATGAAAACATGACATTTTATGTTGATTTCAGGAGGACAAATGGATCAACCATGTTAAAATCAACTGACCATGACTCCATGAGTGGGGAACATGTTGAAACTACCTATGGACTGATTGTTACAAGTGGAAAATCAAATATTTGGCCATTTGCAGCCCCTAGAAATCAGGGATTTAGAAAGCTATGAAAATTCCCAAGAGGGATAAGAAAAGACCTAAGCAAAAAAGATTGGTTTGGTTAAATAGCATATGCGAGGAGGCAGGATGCTGCCTAGTATGCTGGGGAAAAGAAATAGGACTGATCTTCTTGCTATTATGAACACTATTGATTGGGTGTGAGGTAGGAGAAGTTTGATGAAATTGAAAGACGTTTTTGAATGAGGATATTCCAAGTTCTCCCTCATGGGTTCATGGTCAGGCTAGGGGGTGAATCAGACAAGTAGTTTGGTTGCCCTTTTCTACAGTTGGGAGGAATGTGGCTATTCAATTTGTCATCCCACAGATCATTCCAGATATGTAATTTTTTCCCTCCTTTGTTTGAATGACTATGTCTAATTGATGTAATGTGTATATGTTGGGTGACTATATCTAATTACTGTAAGGTAACTATTTGAATGATCATGTTTATTTGCTATAATGGATCTGTGTGAAGGGGCATATATATATTGTTGTAATACGTCTTCTTGAATGTTTACATCTGACTATTGAAATGTATTTGTTACAGAAGGTGAAATATTTTCATGAATGTAATCTGTCTGTTGGTGTGAAGTTCGTGATAGACATTTCAACTCTAGCATTGTCCCTCCTATAATCAGAATATTAGACGAAAGCACTTATAATTGTATTTATATAACTGAATATGGAAAGGAGTATATTAACGTCAATGGGGTGTTTTCCTTTCTGTAATTAAATTTCCATAAAACCAAACATAGATCCTATGGAACATCGGTATATTATTTATAAACTGATATGGAAATGAAAATTATATATATGTATATACATAGAGGTACAAATCTATTTACTGTTGGTGTCAACATTGAGTAAAGGAGAATCTAGTGAATATAATAGAAATTTATTTACACAGGAAATTGTTTTCCTATTGTACCAGTAGCCATTGTCAATAGGAATTCAAACATTTATGAGTAAAGGAAATACCCCATTGGAGAGTTTGGAGACCCCTCCTAGATCACACCAGAGTACCAAACCCTTTTTATAGATTATACACGTATCAACTCATAAATTTAGTCTTTCGGAATCCTGTTAGGTGAAAAGGTTATTTAACCCCTTTTATATATATTGTCTTAGAGAATGAAAGTAAGAGCACCAATAAAATGGACAAAAAAATTCAGGAAGTCATGAAAAAAAAATAATGCGAAATTTCACAACAGCAGTCAAGTATAATTTTTCTTTTCGTTTGACATAAATACTACCTTAGATTTCAGAGGAAAGATATTGCACCTTCAGAGAGTGGCTTTATGCATAAGATTACTTTTATAAAGAATTTTAACCCAGACATCAACGACAGAGTTCACAAACTTTAAAAAACCTGCTCTGTCTAATTAACCTAAGACATGCATCAGTCAACACCTTCGTGAAAAGAAATCATATAGTTTTCAAACATGCACAGAAGTACGATAGAGTAAGAAAAAAAACTTGGATTCATCTCAGATTGAATTAAGCAGTCCGTCCTTTTAATTACGAGTTCAAAATGAAATATTACAACTGTAAGATAAATGGCTATACACCTAGCATGTTCTATATGCCAGGAATGTACCAAGTTAAAAGGTTACAATGAAGCTACAGGAGAGAAGGATCTAACAATTATATTTCTTAGATGGTAAGAGAATGTAAATCGTATTTACTTCTTCAAGTGTCAAGTTAGAACATCCGATGGAGCCTTTCGGATAAATCCTTAGTTTCGAAATCGACCCTCATTTGGGCCTTAAAATTTAACAACAAAATTAACACAGCTTGAATAACCTCTAGCACTGAGAGTAAACCCTTTAGGGTTGAGTTGCCTAAATTTCTAGAGGAAGGCATAACGGAACCCATTTACCTGGATAACAGTGGTAGTCTGCCTTGTAGCTGCATAGACGAAACCCTGTACACATTCTGACACAGTCATTCTAATCCGTTCAATCAGAAAGAAAAGGATTTGATAAAATGGAAATTGCAACTGAAGTAAATACTTTTCTTCGGGTGGGGGAACTGGACCTCTTCCCTGATGTGACCATCATTTATTCATCCAAACTAGAAGGGGAAAAGGAAGCCAAACCTCTATGATGGGTACCCCCGCAAAACAAAGGGCCCATCATTAATAATAAGAATCCGAGAATAATCAAGTAACAATATAGAAAGAAATAATGAAGTACAGTATATAT
>SNQJ01S0007680.1:43537-69146 GCA_010110895.2 Picea sitchensis
TACAAGCTGCGTAATAATGTATACACATGAGTTTAGGTCAAAGGGGAAAATGTACAAAACCATTATTCTATCCATTACATTACAAAGGAAATTTAAGGAACCTGTAGAAAACAACACAATAACAAAACTCCAGTATACATGCCTTCACACACCTCCATATTATAAATAAGTGGTCGTGAAGAAAACAACCCGAATATTCTGCAGCCCGAATTACGATCTGAGTCTTACAAAACGGTTAACTTGACTGCTATCCGTTTAGGAGATTCCTATTCGAAGAGTTTTCAATCTTAAGAACTCGTCAATAAATTTTGGGAGCAGGAAAAGGGGCAAAGGAAAAATCCTTGTCTGTGTATGTGATCAAGACAAATAAAAACAACTATGTATCAAAGGGCAAAAACAACATCAAGGGTAGAGGGAGTCGATAAGGGCCTGCGAGAAGATTACCCCTCACGCAAAAACACATGTAAGAAAATCATGAGAATAGTCAAAATAAAACTGTAACAGAAGGGATGATTGTGTGAAACGACTGTTGAATGAATATGAAAAATAAGACTGTCACTTACCGATGGCGTTACAGTCAGAAGGCGCTCCTTACGCCAAAACCCTCGTGAAATAAACCAAAAGGAACATTACGGAAACGCCGAACCTTTTGCGAACCATGCTGAACAATGTGTAAATGAGCATGGGCCTCTGCCCTAAACCCGAAAAACTATGCATATTGAATGTAGTGGGTATGACCGAAAGTTCTCCATGTGTTTTGAGCGAGCTGGCATGCCTGGATTTAAGAAGGGTACAGAGTTGGGCGTCGTCCCTCACCCACCTCCTTTAATGGTCGGTTAGAGAATTCATTTCCAATTGTCAAACTCCTCTAGTCACATTTACGAGGGCTGGACTGGGTCTGTTCAAAACCTATGTTTTGTATCTATTTATCTCTAGTCAATACTAGTCTAGCTAGCGTCGGGGCATAGACTAGATAAGTATGGTAAAGTTCATTTAACTGCCAACTTGGAGCTCATCTCCAGACTAGTAAGTTAGTGGTATACGTGGTGAAGGGAAGACTCTCAAACAAACAAAGTATTAATGAAAATAAAGTTATCAATCCCATAGCATCTATTTAAGCAGCTCAATACGTTAAATCCAACAATAAACAAGGAGTTCGATTATTGGGCTGTTGTTATAAAAGCTGTGTCAGGTTACTTAAGTTAGGCCTGTGCACATGTATGGAATTATGGAATTAAGGAGGGGATAGAACCCTAATCCCTAAGCCTATGTCCATTCCCCTACCATTACAAACTTTAAAAGTCTTAACCTCTTACAAAAACCTAGTATAACTTAAAGAAGGATTGAAGAGTAAAAATTCGACTTTGATTATGTAATTGCTAGAAGAAAGGAATTTGAAACATGAGAATCACAGGTACCCTAAGGATATTCCTCCTTATTATAAATCCATCTCTTACAAGTTTAGAATTGTTTCCCCTTGGAAGATTTTTTGTTTTATGATGATTTTGAGGTATATTATAGTAGGCAATCTTGTCGAACTTCGTTAACAACTTTGTTGTTATGGTTTGCTGATCTTTGTGCTTACATTATGATATCCATTTCTTATCATGGATGCTATGATATATCAATAATTTCTTCTTCTTTCATCTATTCCTATTTGGTTAATGAACTCATGCTTAAAAATTAACCAAGTCTTTAAAAGATCATTTCATATCACTATCACAGCCTACTAGCACTCCCGTTGTGGCTCAAATTTTAGGTTAACGATTACCTAGTTTAATAGATCCATGATATCGTGAGGGAATACTAATACAGTTGCTCATGAAGATTTCTAAGTGGGTCACAATAAGGTAGGTTCCTTATTCCTTAGAATCCCTTAGTCTGTCACAAGGTCGACCGAATGGAGTGTTGACTCCAAGGGTTGGACAACTACCAAAACCATTCAAAGGCGAGTGGCACCCTTGGAGCACAAAGTGCATCTTGAAAGTAACGTTGCGTAATTAAAAAATTATATTAAAAAACGAGTGGCACCCTTGGATCATAGATTGCATCTTGAAGGGAATGTCATGTAAATAAAATTTGAGTCAATGAATCTAGATGGCCTAGAAAACCCCGAGCGAATAATTAACCTTCAAAAATCATGAGCACTATGAGATCAATCAATTAATTAATTAACTAAGGATTTAATTTATTAATCATAATCCCCATAAGAGTCTAAGCCCTTGCAATTAAAAATTTAATTAATCCTAAGTCTAAGTTAGTAAGAAGACTAAAAACTAAATTTATATATTAAATAATGAGCAGATGAAATAAATCAATTTAAGAATTCAATGAAAATAAAATAAACCTAAATATTGATTTAATACACATATGTGCAAGTAATTACCAAATTTCAATTCAAGGTAAGAATGGAATAAAGGTAAAAGAATGGGTACACATAGAAATAAATCTAGAGTCTAGTTAACACTAGTCTAACTAGAAGAATATTCTTATTTTAACTCAAATCATTTTTACAAAGGCGTTAGTCATTAATTGGAAATAAGAGGAATAAAGAGACAACTAGGAGTGATTTAAGGAGTGCTTTTAGGAAGGGTGAGGAAAATTGAATTTTATTAAAATAAAATGTCGATTTAATTTTGCAAATTGGGGAAAGGGTGACAAGTGTAAGGGGTGTATAATTCTAAATTATTTTAATTAAAAAATGAATTAATTGTGTAAGTGGCAATGGGTTATGGGAAAATTCTATAAAAAAATTGGTTGAGATCAACAATATAACACACTAGTTATGGGTAAAGTTATGCTACAAAATTTTTGACTCATTTTATTTGTGAGAGTTGAGATACCCAACATGAGAGAGAGTGGTGGCTCTACCTTGAGAGTCAATATGGGAGATAGATAATTTATAGTTGTGTGTGTGTGTGTGGCCCCTTTGCATCTTGGGGGACTAAAGGGGAAGAAGAGCACCCCTAGCATTGGCTGGGAGGTACCGGTGAAGTCTCATCAATTAGAAAGTAGGAGATCCAAAGGAGCGCCAATGGAGAGGAACGTCTTCGACTTCAGAATTTTTCGCCGCTAGTCACAATATTTTATTGAGAGTTGTACTTGTAAAATATTGAGTTGTAGCTATATTCAATTTAGAATTTGTTGGCAATGTACTATATCTATGACATAAATTGGAAATCTTTTGTATGTTGGAGCTATATTCAATTTCGAATCGTTATAGAAAGAAAGTTATAGAAAAAATGGTAGGATGACCTGTAAATAGCATACCTTAGAACACATCACCAAAATAATTCATCCTCCCTTGAAATTCGGCCTTCTTTACTTCATATTTCCTCGAAAAATTGACTTATATCTCCTTGTCCATTAATAAACTTATGTGTGTTCAAAAATGAATGTATAATGAGATGTATTTATACCCTTTATGTCACTTCCTTTTAACATTAAGGCCGACATGTAGTTTATTCTTCAATTCACATTGTCACATTCAAAAATGCATTTCTCCTCAATCGTGAGAATCCACGTGACGTGCCACATACCACTGGAAGAGGCATGAATTATACTATCCATACATGGGTGTTGTATTAGCATGTTTAATTTCCTTCACGTCTATCTACTTATATCAAGTGTGGGGTCCAAAATCCAATGGTTAGGGTTGACATCAATGACAACAACCAATCTTCCAACATGTGGAAGGGAGAGAGAGAAAGGCATAAAAGGGAGAGGAAAATAGAGAGGGGGTAGAGAGAGAGAGAGAGAGAGAGGTAAATGTAGGAGAGCGGGGTAGAAGTAGGAGATATAGAGGAGAGATAGAGGGAGGGAGAGAGAGTGTGTGTGTGTGAAAATGTGAGAGGGGGAGAGAGAAACAAAAAGATGAGGGGTAGAGATAGAGTGTGAGAGGAAGGAGAGGGAGAAAGAGAGGGGGGAT
This sequence comes from Picea sitchensis, assembly GCA_010110895.2. Classification (NCBI taxonomy): domain Eukaryota; kingdom Viridiplantae; phylum Streptophyta; class Pinopsida; order Pinales; family Pinaceae; genus Picea; species Picea sitchensis. The sequence goes on from SNQJ01S0007680.1 coordinate 47,466, forward strand.
AGAGAGAGGGATAGTGAGAGGAAGTGAAGCAGAGAGGGAGACATTGAAGGGGGTAGAGAGAGAATGAGAAGAATGTGGTTATATAGAGGGAGAGATAGAAAGAGGGGCATAGAGAGTGAGACTGAGACTAACAATGAGGAGAGAGAGAAAGGGTGGAAGAGAAAGGCGAGTGCAGGAAAAAGGGGCATAGAGAGAGAGAGAGAGAGTGCAAGAGGGGAGGGATAGAGAGGGAGTGGGTGTGAGAGTATGAGGCATGCCAAGGTAAGGTTTATCTATAGGTATTTCAATGCCTTGTGATGTCTAAGTATTTCTATGTCTAGGTGTTATCATATATAGGAGTGTGAGGGAGAGAGAGGGAGACAGACAGGGGGGTAGAGAAGGAGAGTGAGAGGGAGATATAGAGGGGGGGGGTATATGTAGGAGAGGGAGGAGAGAGATAGATAAGGAAATGATTTATAACAGCGTGTTCACATTCCTAGAGCGCGTGTGTGCTCCTAGAACTAGTGTGCCCTCCTAGAGCATGTGCATACTCTTAAGAACACGCACACATTCTTTTGAATTCAATTTTTTTGGGCGGGATTGACAAGGTGTATGCCGACTTGGTTAGCTCAGATTTAGGTTCAGGATGAAAACCCTAGTGGTTCGGTCTGCAAATTGATAAAACCTCCATTTTTGTGAATACCCCTCTTTATCTTTGTCTTTGACGTTATTTTTCTATAGGCTAAAAAATTCAGTTGTTCATGAAACTATAGAAATAGATCGAGTCCGCTATGCAAATTTCAAATATATATATATTTTAAAAAATTATTATTCTTTACTATTTTTAATGTATTTCTTTCTTCACATATATCAAAATCCTAAAATACATACCTCTCTTATTTCTGCGATAAATTTTTCTTGTCTTAAGCATTTCTCAAATGAATTCTATGAGGCACTAGAGGAGACCCATACCTACTATCTAAAAACAATTGATGATGTTGCAAGGAATATGTTGGTAGCCTATAAGTAGAGAAGTTTTTGGAACAAAATTCCATTGTTTAGATACACAACAAACCTCCACAAACAAAAACATATACCTTATATCTTGTTGGAAAAATAAGATACCAAAAAAAAATCAAATTTGACGTAGTTATTCACAATGTCTATGAATACAAGTTGTTTATTTGGAAAGCTAATTTAGTTTCCTACATTTCGTCTTCTTACACCATATTCAAATTTATTGTAAAATACCTTGAATAGTACCTCCAAGTTAAGAGATTGTTGTTTTTCTAGGTTTGTATTGCCACTAACGCATCATGAGAGACCATCATTAGCTTGCACTCACCCATATATATTTATGCGGATAGGCCTCCCCCTATTGGGATGGATTGTTTAATCAACCTTTTAATTACAAAGTCTAATTTTATGGTTAATAATTAAAGATGCCAGCATATTCTTCGTCTTACACTGAATAACTCAAAAGTCCATGGTTTTTTTTTGGTTTAGGGCACTTCAAATTAGGGATCTTAATAAGATTTGATTTTTAAGTGTTTCTTTATATTCATCTTGAAATCTTGGAATGTCTCTTGTGCACTATTTTCATGTGGATTGTTACAACTTTGAATGATGCCAAGAAAACTTCTGGAACTAGTAAAAAAAGAACAATTGCATTTTCACATTTTGTAAATCTTGCAATGAACTATTATGCTATTCTTTTGAAAAGTTTAAATTATTTCTCCATTAAAAAAATTAATAAGCAATAATAAAAGTTTTTTTTGAGATTCATACAATTACATTTTTAAATTTGGTAAACAATGGATTGCATAAACTCTTATGCTATTCTTCTTAAAAGTTTAAATATTTTCTCAATTAGAAAAATCAAGACTCAATAATAAAAGGGTTTTTTAGAATCATACATTTGCATTTTCATATTGCACAAACTCTTATGATATTTTCCTCAAAAGTTTAAATAGTTTCTCCATTGAAAAAATAAAAAAGGTAATAATATAAAAAGTTTTTTTGGGATTCAATAATCAAACGTTTTTTTTGGTTTTTTAGATTATCATCTCCTACCCTACCTCCCTCTGGATTTGAACATGTGACCTCTTAAGAGGAAACACATGTTCTTAACCATTAGACCCACTCAAGCTGTATCTACTAATAGGGGATTAATATATTAATATAATGTATTAATAAATTTGTATTAATAAATGTGTTTATCACATGATATTAGTAATATGTTAATATAACATAAGGTGATAAACTCATTATTGATAAGTATTAAATTATCACAATAATACCCTACTAATACCTTAAATATTAATGTTTAATGTATTATCACATTATTACTATTAGCCTATAAAGTTAGACTTATTACAATAGTAATAATGTTTATTAATACTTCGATAATGCATTACTACATAATATATTAATAATGTTACATAATAATGTATTAATGTATTATAATAATAATGCATTAATGTATTACTACATTTATGTAATAATGTTTTATTAATTTATTATTAGTTAGAGCATTAATAATAGCTAGTGACAAAGGAAATTTTTTGTTGAAGTATTAATAGTTAATGTTTAGTTAATAGTTAGGGTATTAGTAGTTAATAGTTAGGGTACTAATATTTAATGTATTAATAGTTAGGATAATACAATTTAATGTATTAATAGTTTGGGTATTAATAATCTACTAACAAAGGAAAACATTTGTTAGATTTAAAAAAAAAAAAAACTTGGCCAAAACTTCATTTATGTAATGTGTCGAACATAACAAAACTTTGTCATCTCACGAACATAACCCCACGCTGCAATATGACGAACAAAATCAGATGTTGCAACATGGAGAACATAGTAATGTTGCAATGTGATGAACATAGTAGTGTCATAATCTGCCAAACATAGTAATGTCGTAATGTGTCGAACATAACTCTAATGTCACAATGTGATGAACATAGCCTCGCTATTGTAATGAGATGACCATAAGCATGTTGTCGCAATGTGATAAACATAACCTTGTCATCGCAATGCGATGAACATAGCCTCATCATCAAAATGTGACACACATATCATATCTTCATAATGTGACAAATATTTTCAAATGCCACTATGTGACGAATATAACCCATTGTCACAATGTGATGTGCACAAGTTGATGTCGTAATGTGACATATTTATCCTACAATTGCAATGATACGACTATTTTCCAACATCACAATGTGATGAACATAACCCACTATTAGAGTGTGAAAAACCTATTCCAACGACATAATGCATCAAACAAAAAATCTATGTCGCAATGTGATGAACATAACCTTACCATGTCATGTGATGAACAAATCATGATGTCACAATTTGACTAATAAAACTTGATCAACATTGCAATGCGATAGTGGCATAGTACACCATGGTTAATCATAATCAACATGGTACTACATAATCAATGCCACATGGTCTTCGAAGGTCACCCATGGGCATGGTCACCTGTAGTCAAACTTGGCCAACCATAGTTAACCATGGTGAAGGTCAACCATGATCAGCCATACTAAATTTTCTTCCATGTCAAGATTAACCATGGTTCACCATAGTCAACCATGGAAAAAAATAGACAACCATGGGAAAGTTCAACTACATTAAACCATACTCTTGATCATGGTCAACAATAGTCAACCATAATTAAGGTAATGGAAAATACATTACATAATCAATGCATGATCAACCATACATTATATATTCAATGTGTAATCAATGCTGCATGGTCTTCTAAGGTCACCCATGGGCAAGTTCAACTACATTAAACAATACTCTTGGTCATGGTCAATAATAATCAACCATAGTTATGGTAATGGTCAATAAATTACATAATCAATGCATGATCAACCATACATTACATAGTCAATGCATAATCATTGCCACATGGTGTTCAAAGGTCACCCATGGGCATGATCACCTGTAGTCAACCCTCGCCAACCATTTTCAACCATGGTGAAGGTCAACCATGATCAACCATATCAAACTTTGTTCCATGCCAAGATTAACCATGGTTAACCATAGTCAACCATGGAAAAACATATAGGCAAGCATGGGCAAGTTCAACTACATTAAACCATACTCTTTCTCATGGTGAACAATAGCCAACTATATTTAAGGTAATGGTCTATAATATCCTAAAAAATAAATTATTATTAAAGTCTGAATGCACTTAGGAATTTATTTTTGTTTTTGGCAAATTCGAATTCGAAAAATTAATTCCGTTTATGGCAATTCCGAATTTAGAATTTGGTTAATTGTAATTAATTATTGTGACTGTTGGGAAAAGATTTCATTTTACCAACCAACTCTTTGACTATGACACTTGTAAGAGACAAATATTTTTATATTTACTACTGAGGGACAGATGGAACAGCCAGGTTGAAACCAGTTGACCATGACTCCATGAGTGGGGAACAGGCTTGGGCTACCTCAGGGATGAATTTTACAAGTGGAAAATCAGGAATTTGGCCATGGGACGCCCCTAAAAATCAGGGATTTGTAAAGATGCAAAAATTCCCAAGGGGGAAAAGACCTAGGCACAATATGTTTTTGGCATATAGAGCATATGGGAGGAGGCAGGATGCTTCCTAGTATGATAGGGAAAAGAATATAAATTATTGTTATGAGAATTGTTTTATGAGTGGAATGCAAGGAGAATTTCTTATCTGAAGGAGGATTATAGCAAAGAGGAGCTTCAAGGTTCTCCCTGATGGATTCATGGTCAGGCTAGGGGGTAAACAGAGAAAGTAGATTGATTGTTTTGTTCTATGGTTGGCTAGAACTTGGTTGTTCCATTTGTTGTCCCAACACTTTGTTCAGATATATACCTCTACTTATTGTTCTCTTGAATTGTTTATTTTTTAGTTGGTAGAATAAAATGAATTGTAGGATGAGTCTCTACAGTTTGATTTTATTCTTTTAGTAAAGTAAGCAAGCTACTATTTATGTGGACTGCAAATAATTTGAGTTATGTAAATATATGCATACATAGAATGTGAATTCAAGTTAAATGATGCAGAATTAATGATTGGAATCGTAAACATTACCATATATTTATAGATATGTATAGACATTTAGCTCGAGGGTTATTGGCCTATTGTAAAGGATAAATGAATTTTGAAAGAAAAACATAGACAAGATATATATATATATATATATATATTGTTGTATTTTTAAATGGCATATAACTGTACAAATATCTAATGTATTCACACACAAAAGGGAGTTTATCGACCTCTTGAGTTACATGCAATTCAAGAAGAAAAATTTCCAATATAAATTTAATGCATGCCATCATATTGTTTAAATCAGAGACCATATTGTTAAGAGTTTTCTCCCCTGTTCAAAATTGTTCGATCTGTTTATTCCATGAATGATTTAAGATACAATTAACCAAGTTATCCATGGAACCCTAGAACAAAAGCTATCATAATAATAGTACCCTAACACGAAACTCTTTACCACTATGAACAAAACATGAGAATTCATACTTAAACACCAAGAGTCAAAACTCGAGTACCTTTCGAGCACGAAGAGCTCGTGGATCAAGTTGAGTAGACTAAGTCCTGAAAAAAGGAAAGAGTTGAGAATTAGTAAATCAGTTTTAAGGGACATTTAATGCGATAATAAATATTGAAGATTTCGATTACAATAACAATACTTAGCTTGAGACTTTGGGCGCAAGTGCTTCCCATCGATGTCAATGAGAAAACTTCCCACAGGTCCGAGGGGAGGAGGGGAACCAAAAAAGTCTGATGGGTACCCTCACAAAGTAAACATGGGTCCCATCATTAGTTTGGTAACCGAAAGTCTTAATTCTGAAATTGTAGATAAGTGAGAAAAACAATGCCAAACCTTTAATACTTTGATAATATAAACAATTCATATAGATCATACATGTTACACAGAGGCATCTAACGCCCTTTTGATATTACATTTGTTATGTTTTACGATGAAGGGATGTAACAGTCAAGTTTTTGTTTTGAACACAAAAATATAGGAACATAGAAAATTATAAGTAATTTACTTTCAAGTTAGAGCCGAACTATTAAATCAATGTCTCAAAAGATAACAAATAGATGGAGCATTATTAAATATGTAAGCTACAATGCATAAACATAACTGTAAATTTTGCACAGTATGAAGTATGTCCCACAGAATTGCCTAGTCGGACTGTAGATAGGATGGAGAGTTATTGTTCTCCTATTTATCAAACTTACAATATGATGATAAAGAAAATGTAGTAAAGAACAAAATTTTGGACACATCAACCACCTTTTTCCTCTATGCTAAAGAAATTAAATTAGGTATGTAAATCGCAAAAATTTCCAAAACTGAGAGTATTGTAAATCCTTTAACACAATTTGAATTATGGAATAATCATTCAGTGGAAGTATTAGGACTATAATATTCTATAATATTCTTTGCACAGGTTCGAGCAAGATAATTCGATCTAGTTATTAAAACTGCCCAGCGACAAGGAAAATCTTATCGTAGTCTCAGGGTTGAATTATGTCTTTATAAGTTCTATTTTCGAAGAATTCAATTTCTTTTACCATGAGTTCATATGCGTAACGTCTTCCTGAGTCAGCTCGAAAGATCTTTACCTAATCAAAACTAAAAGAATAAATATGTAACTTATTCCTACATAGTTTTCCTTCAACCAACTTAGGAATGGCTGTAGAGAAAGATTGGCCCAAGAGGGATTCTCATACGAGAGGCATGTCCTGAACCCCCTTTTTTTTAATTTAAATATAAGTGATAAAATTCGAGGTTCGATCTTTCTGGCAAGAAACCCTCATAATTTGGAAAAGATAAATTTTGGCAGAACACACAGAGAATAACTATACATTGTCACTCACCCCAGACACTTTAGGTATGAAATGTTAGGGTTACTGTAGAAACCCCGAGTAGATTTCATCCTCGGGTGTTTTGTCATTCGATGTTTTGTGAGTGATATTCAAAAAAAAAAAAAATGCACCAGACTAAACTATAAGGAGGATTCTGATGATAGCTACGACCAACAAAAGAACTAATAATATGGTGGGCTATCCCTGAACTCAAACAGACTGAACCACTTGGTACATGAATTACATAACCTCAAATAAGAGAACACGTGAAGGGTGGTTACTTCAAAGGAGAGGCCAATATCGTGACTATCATGAGATAGGTTATAGGCATACAACACACAGAGCAGGGATGGATTATACCCCAGAAAATAAATGATAATCGAGACTCAACCCATTAGTTGGTGAAAATATTTCATTAACGAATGCTCTTTTGAACTACCTACTCACAGGGTAGAATAATCATTAGAGTAGAGGTGATATTACTTGATAAAGGATAAGAATGAAAGGGATGTGCATCCATCTTCTTTCTGTACACAAAACAAGAACCTTTCTAGTCACCCTTCCAGTTTTTACGCATAGAGAAAACCTTTCAATGTTTAACGCGGGGAGGTTTTACAAGAATGAATAAGAGCCAAAGGAATTTTGATACTTAGTTACCAAGGACCTATCATATTAGAGTAATGGTGAGGGAAGGTGTGGGTACAGTGGCCATGTGAATAAATTCCCTTGGCGCATCCACATTGGTCATGAACAACCTAGGATTTGTACTGTTGTAGAACCCTATTAACTTTTTGATCCGGAGACGTTATGACAATTACAGACCAGTCTATTTTCACATTTAACCAAGCCATAAATATTCTTAGTGAAAATCCATGTCATTTTAGACAAGCTGAGGTATTGTTGGACAAAAGGAATGGGGTCAGACTCGATAGGACATCGGATCTAGTGTTGACTTGTCATGCCAGGTGGGATGCTGAACATCAACGCTAAACCTCGACCTCCCAATTGACCTTGTTATATGTATAACTAACATGTGAGTCAAGTTCCCTCTAACTACAAGGTTAAAGGTTTTAATGAAAAGAAAACTGCCAAGAACGACCAGTTAAATAATAGTTAGAATACGATGTTAGTAATGGAATAATGGTCGAGAACAGACTCGTATACTTTTCATAACCGATAATGTGGAAAAATATAACTAAAACCTATGATAACATAATTAACGAATTCAAAAATACACTACCTTGCCCGACTATAAACCTAGGAAATACATTTGTAAGGTAATATGTTATGGCAAGTTAGTGGTACTCCTTCATTGGACATGAAGTGGAGGGTATTAGGATTTGGTTAAAAGTGGAATCCATGTTTAGGATAGATTTTCCTATAGACTTGTGGAGATAACCAAATCACAACTCTTTCATGGATAGATAAATCTCTCATTGGTGTAAACAACTATTGTGATATGCATCGAATTATATTAATAAGCTTAACTTTGTGAGAAGGTCAACAACTTGTTATTAGCAATTACCAGTTTAAGACAATTAAATATATCAAAATAAAGTAGTAATGCAGCTATATATTTTTTTTTTTTTGCTAAATTTGGGGTACATTACATATGGTATCAGAGAAAAGGTTACAACACTTGGACCTTAAATAGGGACATAATGTTTTTTTAACATATGTTTTATGTTTAATGGAAAAACTAATAAAACATTTATTGTTACAAACATAAAAACTTTATTTCTATTGTTATAATGGAAACACATAATAAAGAGGAGATAAAACTTGAGGAAAATCTCGAGCAAGGACCTACTAGAGATCCTAGACAAAATAGTGAAGGAAGTTCTTCCACCCAGGTTCTGGAAACTATGAGAAACCTTATTGTAGAACTGCAAGTTTTCAAAGAAGACAATGAAAAAATGAAAAAGTCACAACAAGAATAGTAGGAAAATAAATGAAGTACTACTGCGTAGCATAGTAACAAAGAAGAGCCCAAAAGACAATAACGAATAAGAAGAGGTCATCAAAAGAGCCTCCAAAAATTCCGGTCCTGAAGCAAAAAAAGGGGACATCTCTTCCGAAGGCACACCATCAGCAAAAGATAAAACAACCATAGGAAGAAAGAGGAAATAGGTGGACCACCTAGAAGGAGAGTTTAAGAAAATCAAGCCGTCCACCTTTGACGGGGAATCCAGGATAGGGGAGGAGGCTGAAGCATAGTTACTAGACATGAAAGAGTATTTTCAAATCTATAATTATTCCAGCAATATGAAGGTCAGAATGACCATCTATAACCTGAAAGGAAAATAAATTATATGGTGGCATCACCTAAAGTTGGCCAAGGGCCTAAAGGAAAAATATATGGAGTGGTCGGATTTCAAGAAATACTTTAAGAAACAATATTTTTCTAAAAGTTACTATGAAAGAAAGAATAAAGAGTTTTATGAACTGCAACTCGGTCAAATGATTATGGATGACCTGATAAACAAATTCCTAGAATTATCAAGGTTCGTGCCTTATATCCGGGAGGACAAAGTAAAAATCCAACGGTTCCTAACTTGCTTACCAAAGTCCTACAAGGATAGAACTGATTTGGACAACCCCATGACCTTAAGCGAAGTTTTCAAAAAGGCTCGAATGTGTTACGATCAATACAAACAATAGTCTGAACTTCCCAAGGCTTGGAAAGACAAGAACCATGACATAATGAACCAACGGAAGAAGGGCTATCAACCATCCCCTTTCTGTAATGAAATAAAGAACATTCCAAGGAAATATTTTCTCTCCAATAACAAAAAAACCCAAGGGGGAGGTAAACCAGTTAATCTGGGAACCAAGAAGTTTGGAGACAGCCCTAAAGAACCGTTAAAATGTTGGGAATGTGGAGAACCTCACTTAAGGAGGAATTGTCCATGTCTAACTTCTACATTAAGGACCACAATTCACAACCTGCAAGAGGCCTCTATAGTGGGAGATGTGGGCAGAAGCGTACATAGGATAAATGCAGTTGCGGATGGCTGGCAAGCTGACCACCAATCCACCGTAGTGGAAGTTGAAGGTAAAGTTAACAATAATCATGTTTCTTTTTTAATTGATCCATGAGATACCTTGAGTTATTTTGCTCATGGTGTAGTGGATTCAAATAAACTTAAGAAAGTAAGGAATACAAAGTCTTGGCTAGTACAACTAGCAACAAGAACAAAAATAAAGGTAACATAATTCATTTTTTATTGTGAGTTTAGTTTAGATGGTCAAAACAAACATATAAATATGAATATTCTACCGTTAGGATCCTACGATATAATCATTGGAATGGACTAGTTAGAGAAGAATAAACCAATTTTGGATTGTTATGAAAAATCACTCACTTACAAAGACAAAGACAAAATTGTTACAACAGTACAAGGCATATGGAAACCAGTCTCAGTTTGGAAGATTTCAACAATGGAATTTAAGAAATGCATGAGTAAAGGTTGTCAAATTTATGCTATCCAAGTAACAAATATATTGGAAAAGAAAATAAACCTAGCTTAGAATAATTTGTCATCTTACATGATTTTACAGATTTGTTTGTTGATGAAATACCTGAAATTCCCCCAAGAAGAGAGATAGAATTTTCTATCGATCTGCTGCCTAGTTCAACCCCTATATCTAAGGAACCCTAAAGGATGAGTTTACCTAAGTTAACAGAGTTAAAAATTCAAATACAAGAATTGTTGGATAAGGAAATCATCAGACCAAGCGTCTCATTGTGGGGGGGCATCAGTCCTTTTTGTTAAAAAGAAAGACGAAACTCTAAGGTTATGTATTGATTATAGACAACTAAACAAAATGACTATTAAGAACAAATATCTGCTACCCAAAATCAATGATCTGTTTGATCAAGTGGGAGGGGAAAAGATTTTTTCTAAGTTGGATTTAAGATCTGGTTATCATGAGGTCAGAATAAAGGATGAAGACATAAGTAAAACAATCTTTAGGACGAGATATAGACATTATGATTTTTTTGTTATACTGTTTGGTCTCACTAATGCACCAACAACATTTATGTGTTTAATGAACAACATTTTTAGCCAGTATTTAAATAAGTTTGTTTTGGTATTCATTGACGATATCCTAGTGTATTTGAAAATAGAAGAAGAGCACGAAGAACATCTCAATATAGTATTGCAAACTTTAAGAAAAAAAAATTGTATGCAAAATTTGACAAATGCGAATTTTATCAAAAGAAAATATTCTATCTAGGACATGTAATATCTGAAGAAGGTATTGTAGTCAACCAAGAGAAGATAAGAGCCATCATGGAATAGCCTATCCCTAAGGATGGAGCGGACATCCGGTCATTCATGGGAATCACTAGATACTACCGTAGATTTATAGAGGGATTCTCTAAGATTGCATACCCTATCACATCCCTACAGAAAAAGGGAACCAAGTTTAATTGGTCATAGAAATGTCAGTACGGTTTTAATAAGTTAAAGGAGTTGTTAACAACCACACCCATTTTAAGGGTAGCAGACTCGAATAAAGACTTCACAGTTTGTGTGAATACGAGCAAAGAAGATTTGGGGGGTGTCCTAACTCAATAAGGGCACGTTATTTGTTACGAGTCCCAAAAACTAAAAAAGTACAAATGAAACTATGCCACTCACGACTTGGAATTAGTAGCTTTCATCCATGCATTAAAAATGTGGCGAAACTATATAATGGGCAGAAAATTGATCTTGCTAACTAATAAAAGTGATGTGAAAATCTTATTTAGTCAACTAGATCTTAACACAAGGAAATCAAGATGGCTAGCCTTCTTGAGCGAATTTGATTTCAAGGTAAGACACATCAAGGGTAAGGAAAATAAAGTGGAAGATGCTTTAAGTAGAAGAATTCATGGTTTGTTTGAGATAAACATTAGCAAGGAAGAAAGCGAAATTGAGAAAAGGATAAAGGTTGCAAGTAATAATGATGAATAATACATTAAAACAGTGGCAGATTTACAAAATAATGTAGAAAATTTAGACAAAACAGATCTGAGTTCGGAAAAAAATGGTCTACTATGATTCAAAAACTGTTTATACATACCAGATTCTGCTGAATTAAAGTTAACAGTTTTGGATGAAGTACACAAGAAGCCACATTTTGGTCATTCGGGATACTAGAAAATGGTAACAGCACTAAGGAAATTATTTTATTGGCCTAATATGAAAGGCGAGACAACATAATACTTGTCTAAGTGCCTAGATTGTCAACAGGTGAAGGCTAAACACCAACACCTAGCCAACCTGTTGTAGCCTCTACCTGTACCAGAATGGAAATGGGAGACTATATCATTGGATTTTATCACAGGTTTTCCTATAAATCAAAAACAAAATGATTCAATTATGGTAGTAATTGATAATCTTATCAAGTCTGCACATTTTATTCCTATAAAATCTACTTATAAAGATATTAACATCGTTGAAATATTCATGAAGGAAATTTTTAGACTGCATGGTATTCCTAAAATGGTGATTTCAGATAGGGACGTAAAATTTACATCTACATCTTGGAAAGAATTGTTTGCAAGGTTGAATACTAACTTGAATTTCAACACAAGATATCATCCACAAACGGATGGGCAGACTGAATGAAGGAACCAAATTGTGGAATATATGTTACGAATGTACATAAGGATGAAACCAAGTAAGTGGGGAGATTTCCTGCACTTTTTGGAATTTTCATAAAATAATGGTTACCAAACATTGACTAAGATAAGCCCCTTTGAAGTATTGTACGACCGAAAGTGTACAACTCCGATTAGATGGGATAACCCAATTGGCAGACTCATGGAGGGACCAAAAATGCTCTAGGAAATGGAGAATACAATAAGAAAAGTATAGCAGAATTTAAAAGAGGCACAAGACAAAGAGAAAAGTTACACAGACCTGAAAAGAAAACACCAGGAATTCCAAGTTGGAGACCACATGTACTTAAAATTCAAATCTAGAAGAAGTTCATTAAAGCTAGGAAATTGTTCAAAGTTGGCACTCAAGTTTTGTGGTCCCTTCGAGATCTTAGCTTGAATTGAACCTGTGGCATATCAACTCGCAATTCCCGCAAATCTGAGAATTCATAATGTATTTCATGTTTCTTTGTTAAAAAAATATGTTCATGATCCTACTCACATGATCGATTGGAACATGATGCAAGTGGAACCAAAAGGTGAGTTCCAAGAGGAACCCTTGCACATTCTCGACAGGAGAGAAACAATACTACGGAACAAAGTCCTCACCCAGGTAAAAGTGAAATGGAATCACTTTAGCCCTGAGGAGGCCACTTGGGAATTGGAGGAAGATTTGCAAAAATATTATCCAAACCTTCAGAGAAAGGAATGAACACTTAGGACAGTGTTTTACTGAAGGTGGAAAGGATGCAATATCCCCAAAAATAAATTATTATTAAATTCTGAATGCACTTAGGAATTTATTTCCATTTTTGGCAAATTCAAATTTGGAAAATTATTGCCATTTATGACAATTCAGAATTTAAAATTTGGTTATTTGTAATTAATTATTGTGACTGTTGGGGAAAGATTTGATTTTCCCAACCAACTCTTTGATTATGACACTTGTAAGAGAAAAATATTTTTATATTTACTGCTGACGGACAAATGGAACAACCATGTTGAAATCAATTGATCATGACTCCATGAGTGGGGAATAGGCTTGAGCTACCTCAACGCTAAATTTTACAAGTGGAAAAACAAGAATTTGGCCATGGGAAGCCCCTGAAAATTAGGGATTTGTAAAGCTGCGAAAATTCCCAAGGGGGAAAATACCTAGGCACAATATGTTTTTGGCATATAGATCATATGGGAGGAGGCATGACACTGCCTAGTATGATGGGGAAAATAATATCACTTATTGTTATGAGAACTATTTTATGAGTGGAAGGCAAGGGGAATTTTTTATCTGAAGGAGGATTATAGCGAAGAGGAGCTTCGGGGTTCGCCCTCATGGATTCATGGTCAATCTAGGGGGTGAATGGAGCAAGTAGATTGGTTGTTATGTTCTATGGTTGGTTGGAACTTGGTTGTTCCATTTGCTGTCCCAACACTTTGTTCAGATATGTACCTCTGCTTATTTTTCTGTTGAATTTTTTATTTTTTAGCTGGTTGAATAAAATGAATTGTAGGATTAGTCTGTACAGTTTGATTTTATTCTTTTAGTAAAGTAAGCAAGCTACTGTGTATGTGGACTGCAAAGAAGTTGAGTTATGTAAATATATGCATACATAGAATGTGCAGTCAAGTTAAATGTTGCAGAATTAATGCTTAGAATCATAAAGGTTACCATATACTTATAGATAGGTATAAACATTTATCTCAAGGGTTGTTGGCCTATTGTAAAGGCTAAATGAATTCTGAAAGAAACACATAGACAATATATATATATATATATATATATATATATATATATATACATGGAAGCATTAAAATATTAATGTATTCCACCACGAGGAGAGAAGGTGTGTTGACCTCTTGAGTTACATGCAATTCAAATACTTTTATCAACTGTGTTGACCTCTTGAGTTACATGCAATTCAAATACTTTTATCAACAGTCTATTTAAAGGACATAGAAAATTATAGTCCTCCCTGTGGTAGCAAATCTAGAAGAAAAATTTCTAATATATATTTAATGCATGCCATCATACTATTTAAATCGAAGACCATATTGTTAAGGGTTTTCTCCCCTATTCAAAATTGTTCAATCTGTTTATTCCATGAAGGATTTAAGATACAATTAACCAGGTTATCTATGGATCCCTGGAACAAAAGCTATCATAATAATAGTAGCATAACACAAAACTTTGTACCACTATGAACAAAACCTAAGAATTGAGACTTAAACATCGAGAGTTAGAACTCGAGTACCTTTCGAGAATGGAGACCTCGTGGATCCAGTTGAGTAGAGTAAGTAAGTCCTACAAAAAGGAAAGATTTGAGAATTAGTAAATCAGTTTTAGGGGTTAATTAATGCCAAAATAAATATTGAAGATTTCAATTACAAGAACAATACTTAGCTTGAGACTTTGGTTGCGAGTGCTTCCCATCGATGTCACTGAGAAAAATTCCTACAGGTATGAGGAGAGGAGGGGAACTAGAAAATTTTGATGGGTACCCTCACAAAGTAAACATGGGTCCCATCATTAGTTTGGTAACCGAAAGTCTTAATTCTGTAACTGTAGATAAGAGAGAAAAAAAATGCCAAACCTTTAATACTTTGATAATCAAACCAATTCATACAGATCATACTTGTTACACAGAGGCGTCTAATGCCCTTTTGATATTACATTTGTTATGTTTTACACTGAAGGGATGTAATAGTCAAGTTTTTGTTTCGAACACAGAAATATAGGCACATAGAAAATTATAAGTAATTTACTTGAATCATGTTAGAGTCGAACTATTAAATCAATGGCTCAAAAGATAACAAACAGATGGAACATTATTAAATATGTAAGATACAATGCATAAACAGAATTGTAAAGTTTTCACAGTATGAAGTATGTCCCAAAGAATTGCCCAATTGGATTGTAGATAGGATGGAGAGTTACTATTCTCCTATTTATCAAACTTACAAAATGATGATAAAGAAAATGTAGTCAAGAACATAATTATGGACACATCAACTGCCTTTTTCCTCTACACTAAACAAGTTAAATTAAGTAAGTAATCGCAAAGAATTCCAGAACAAACAATATGGTAAATCCTTTAACATAGTTTAAATTATAGAATAATCACACAGTGGAAGTCTTAGGACTATAATATTCTCCGCATAGGTTTGAGAAAGATAATTTGATCTAGTTATTAAAATTGCCCAGCGACAAGGAAAATCTTATCGCAGTCCCATGGTTGAATTATGACATTATAACTTCTATTTTCGAAGAATGCAATTTCTTTTACCGTGAGTTCAGATGCATAACCTCTTCCTGAGTTGGTTCAAAATATCTTTACCTAATCAAAATAGAAAGACTAAATATGAAACCTATTCCTATAGAGTTTTCCTTCGACCAACTTAGGAATGACCGTAGTGGAAGATTAGACCAAGTGAGATTCTAAGACGAGAGGTATTTCGTGAACCCCCTTTTTTAAAGTTTAAAGATAAGCGATAAAAGTCAAGGTCCGATCTTGCTGGAAAGAAACCCTCATAATTTGGCAAAGATAAATTTTGGTGGAACACACAGAGAATAAATATACGCTATCAGTCACCCCAGACACTTTTGGTATGAAATGTTAGGGTTACTGTAGAAACCTCGAGTAGATTTCATCCTCGGGTGTTTCAACATTCGATATGCCATGAGCGAACTTCAAAACAAAAAAAATGTACCAGACTAAACTGTAAGGAGGAGTCTAAGGATAGATATGATCGACAAAAGAACTAATAATACGATGGGCTATCTGTCAACTCAAACAAATTGAACCACCTGGTAAACAACTTACAGAACCTCAACGAAGAGCATGAGTGAAGGGAGGTTACTTCATAGGAGAGGCCAATATCGTGACCGTCGTGAGATAGGTTACAGTCATATAAGACACAGAGAATGGATGGATTATACCCCAGAAAATAAATGATAAGAGAGACTCAACCCATTAGTTACTGAAAAACTTTCATTAACGACTGCTCTTTTGAACTACCTACTCATAGGGTAGCATAATCGTTAGAATAGAGGTGAGCTTACCTGATAGAACCTTTCTTGTTGTACACAGAACATGAATCTTTCTACTCACCCTTCCAGTTTTTACACACAAAGAAAACCTTGCAAAGGTTAACGCATGAAGGTTTTACAAGAATGCATAGGATCCAAAGGAAGTTTGAGACTTAGTTACCAAGGACCTCTTGTATTAGAGTAATGGAGAGGGAAGGTGTGGGTACATTGGCCATGTGAATAAACGCGCTTGGTGCATCCACATTGGTCATGAACAACCTAGGATCTATACTATTGCAGAACCCTATAAGCCTTTTGAATCAAAGACGTTATGACAATTACAGACTAGTCTGTTTTCACATTTAACCAAGCCAGAAAGATTGTTAGTGCAAATCCCTGTCATTTTAGTCGGGCTAAGGTATTGTTGGACAAAAGGAATGGGGTCGCACTCAATAGGACATTGGGTCTAGTGTTGACTTGTCATGCCAGGTGGGATTCCGAACCTCATTGCTAAACCTTGACCTCCCAATCAACCCTGTTATATATATAACTGACATGTGATTCAAGTTCCCTCTAACTTCCAGGTTAAAGGTTTTAACGAAAAGAAAATTGCCAAGAAAAACAACTTAAATAACAGTTAGAATGCGTTGTTATTAATGGAATAAGGGTCAATAATAGACCAGTATACCTTTCATAACCGATAACGTGGAAAACTCTAAGTAAAACCTATGATAACATAATTAACGAATTCAGAAATACACTACCTTTCTCGACTATAAACCTAGGAAATACATTTGTAAGGGAATATGTTATGGAAAGTTAGCGGTACTCCTTAATTGTACACGAAGTGGAGAGTATTAGGATTTAGTTAAAAGCGGAATCCATGTTTAGGATAGATTTTCCTATAGATTTCTAGAGATAACCAAATCATAGTTCTTTCATGGATAGATAAATCTCTCGTCGGTGGAGACAACTATTGTGATATGTCTCGAATTAATTTAATAAGCTTGACTTTGCGAGAAGGTCAAAAACTTGTTATTAGCAATTACAAGTTTAAAATGATTAAATATATCAGAGTAAAGAAGTAGTAATGCACCTATAATTTTATTTTTTTTGGTAAATTTGGGGTACATTACATGGTCAACCTTATGTTATTAATAGATCTTGATATTGTAGTCTGAAAAACAAAATCGGGCATTGCAACATGATGAACGTAGTAATGTTGCAATGTGACGAACATAGTAGTGTCACAATCTTGGTTTTGTGGCAATGTGTCAAACATATCCCTATCATCACAATGTGATGAACATAGAATCGTCATCATAATGTGACGAACATAAGCATATTGTTGCAATGTGACAAACCTAGCCTTGTTGTCGCAATGTGATGAACATAGCCTTGTCATCGCAATATGACACAAATATCCTATAATCATATTGCAAAAAACATTTCCAAATGTCGCTATGTGACCAACATCAACCATTGTCACAATGTGATGTAGACAACCCAATGTCGCAATGTGACATATATATCCCAACATTTCAATGATAGGACCATTTCTCAATGTCATAATGTGATGAACAGAACCCACTCTATGAACGTGACAAACCTATTCCAAGGACTTAATCTATAAAAAAAAAACCCTACATCTGAATGTCATGACCATAACCTTACGATGTCATGTGATGAACAAATCTTGACGTCACAATATGACGAACAAAACTTGATGAACATTGCAATGCTATAGTGTCATAGTAAACCATGGTTAAAAATAATCAACATGGTCTTGCATAATCAACACCACATAGTCTTCGAAGGTCACCCATGGGTATGGTCACCTATAGTCAACCTTGGTCAACCATATTCAACAATGGTGAAGGTCAACAATGATCAACCATAATAAAATTTGGTCCACATCAAGGTCAACCATGGTTAACCATAGTCAACCATGGAAAACCATAGAAAACCATTGGCAAGGTAAAATATATTAAACCATACTCTTGATCATGGTCAACAATATTCAACCATAGTTAAGGTTATGGTCAAATTGATGTGATGAATATAACCTATCATTGCAATCTAACAAACAAAACCAGATGTTGCAACATGACAAACATAGTAATGTTGCAATGTGAGGAGCATTGTAGCCTCACAATGTGGGTAATTTTATAATGTGTCAAACATATCCCCGTTGATGTAATGTGAATAACATAAACTCTCCATTGTAATGTGACAAATATAATCATATTGTCACAATTTGACAAACATAGCCTTGTCATCGCAATATGACAAATATATCCTTGTCTTTGCAATGTGATGAACATAGCCCCATCGCTGAAATCTCACAAAAATATCCTAACATCATAACATGACAAACATTTCCAATTGTTGTTATGTGGCGAACATAACCCATTGTCGTAATGTGTTGTACACAAAGTGATGTTGCAATGTGATAAATATAGTCCAACATTTTAATGAGATAACCCTTTCATGTCATTGCATTGTAATGAACATTAGCCATTGTTAGACTGTGAGAAACCTATTCCAATGCCTTAATGTGTCAAAAAAAAACCCCATGTCGCAATGTGATGCCAATAAAGTTATGATGATATGTGATTAACAAAACCATAACCTTGCCATAACCTTACGTCACAATGTGATGACCATAACCTTACCATGTAATGTAACGAACAAATATTGATGTTGCAATCTGACGAATAAAACTTGATCAACATTGCAATGTGATAGTGGCATATTAAACCATGGTTAAACATAATCAACATGGTCTTGCATAATCAACACCACATGGTCTTTGAAGGTCATCCATGGGCATGGTCACCTATAGTAAACCTTGGCCAACCATAGTCAACCATGGTTAAGGTCAACCGTGATCAGCCATACTAAACTTTGGTCCATGTAAAGATTAACCATGGCTAACCATAATCAACCATGGAAAAAATTAGACAACCATGGGCAAGTTCAACTCAACAATAGTCAACCATAGTTAAGGAAATGGTCAATACATTAGATAATAAATGCATAATCAACGCATGATCAACCATATGTTATATATTAAATGCATCATCAACGCCACATGGTCTTTGAAGGTCACCCATGGGAAACTTCAACTACATTAAAACATACTATTGATCATGGTCAACAATAGTCAACCATAGTTAAGGTAATGGTCAGTATATTACATAATCAATGCATGATCAACCATACATTACATAGTTAATTGATGAAGGTCAACCCTGATCAACCATAGTAAACTCTTTTCCACGTCAAACCCAACCATGGTTAACCATAGTTAGCCATGGAAAACCATAGACAACCATGGGCATGATCAAGTATACTAAACAATTCTCTTTAGCATGGTCAACAATAGTAAGCCATATTTAAGGTAATGGCCAATCTTTGTCATAGTTAAGGTTAAACATGGAGAATGTCATCCATAGTCTTGGTCAGCCATGGTCCTCGCTAGCCATGGTCATCTATGGAAAACATTTGTCAAATATAGTTAACCATTGTCAACCATGGTCAACCACAGTGAGCCATGGTAGTGGTTAACCAAGGTGAACCATAGTGAAGGTCATGCATAGTGAGGGTCAACCATAGTGAAGGTCTACGAAATTTAACCATGGTCATGGTCAACAATAATTATCCATGGTCATGGTCAATCCTAATTTACAATGTCAACCATAGTTAACCTTTCCTTATGAAAGTCAACCAAGGTCTACCAAAATGTTTTAATATTTTAATTATTTAATAATGTATTTATTAATGTAATAATGTATTATTAATATATTAATTTCTTAGTGTATTGATATTAATTAATGATGTATTAATTAATTAATACATTTCATTCTTAATGTATCAATCAATTAATACATTACATTTGTATAATGTAATTTAATACTTTAATTTATACATTACATTAATATAAACAATGTATTATTAATGTATTGATGTTTTAATAATGTATTACTACTTTCATTATGTATTTATGTATTACTTTATTAGGGCATGAATATTTTAACTATGTATTTGTTAAGCCCTAATATTGGCTCATTACCCCTTAATTGGGGCATATTATATTAGAAATGTTATTTTATTTATGTCGGCTTTAGGCCATTAGTTTTAATTATACCTCCTAGTCTCCTATATATACCAAGGAGACATTTTCATTTTGAATCATCTTGTACTTGAACATTTAAGTGGGGTAAAATGAGGTTGCCCCCTCAAAGAGGCTTATTATCTCAAATTATCTTTTTTTCAAGGTGTTGAGTACTTTTCCTGAGGTTTTTCTATGCTATATTGATGTTTGGTTCTTAACATATGGTATCAGAGCTCAAGGTCTTGGGGTTTCGCTGCTACATCTGAGACACCATGGAATTTTCGCTATAACTTTTTTTATCCAACGTTTCAGAAGGAACGACTTAGAGGATATTTAGTAGACGGATCAAGGTACGTTGGGTTCAAAATTTAGCTCCTCAGACCTTACACGTTCAGAGATACAGCATGTACAATATAGGGTTCTGGAATCATCCTGAAATGATTCATTGCGACATTTTCGCTATAAAAAAATTTCTATAATGTTTCAGACCCTGAACTTTAAAGGCCATTTAAAGAAATTAGAAAGGTATCTGTGGTAAAAATTTCAGCTTCGGGGTCATCTTAAATTTGTATATACACCTTGTGTAAGATAGGGTATTTGACTAGTCTCAAGAAGGTGTTCCAGGTAAAAAAATCATAACTTCTTGCTAGAGTATCCAAATTGTGTGGGACTGGTTGCATTGGATCATGGACAGTCTATATTATTTTCGGTGCGAGTTTAAAATTTTTATATAAATTATTTTGTGTGGGGCATGCTATACAAGTGAGATCTCCTGGAAAGGACAAAAATCGACAAGTTGTTAGGAAGTTACCATAAATTCCAATTGGCACATCCAATTTTGATCAGACCTATGGCATTGCAGAGAAGAAATATTAGAGAACTACCTAAAAGAAAGTTTCATACCCAGAAGGGCCGAAACTTGGGAGATAGAACAAAATAAATATTGTCTAGAAGAACCGCCTCAAAATCAAGATTCAAAAGTGATACTTGGCCAACATGCCACCAAAAAAGGGAC
>SNQJ01S0007680.1:77574-99317 GCA_010110895.2 Picea sitchensis
AGAAATGTATGTGTTTGTGTTACAGACTAATCTGCAGGTTATGGGCTATGAAATAGCCAACGTAATGATGATGAAAGTGGATATCATGACCACTAGCTGAGAAACATTATGGTATGAATATTTGTATGTGAAATTATATTGGTTGGATGCATTGCTATGATATGTGGACCAGTGTAGGATTTCAGGTGATGAGACTTCCCAAAACCGAATAAACGATGACAAAACCCCCAGCAACACGGTGCCACTGTATATTCCATTGTAGGGTGTGGACCCTAGTTATGATTAGGAGGGGTGGAGGCATTTCCCACCATGTATCCTCTGAAACCTGAAGTCATGGGAGAACAGTGTTAGTTCACGCTCCCCAAGACATGTGATGATGACTGCTAGTTGCCTGCTGGGGAAGCTTGGTCGAGATAGTGACACTTCCACTTACGTGTTCTATTTGGAGTTAGGTCAATATAGTTGATGCTCCAAGATAGTCCAGCAGAGGAAGGATAGGAATGGATATGGAAGTAAGTTAGGGAGGAAGGATGAGTAGAAATAGTTGAGAAAGTATTGAGATTTGTTTGGTGGTGAAATTTAAATGTTTTCCCTTCTAAAAAGAAAATGTGTATATATGAATATTCATAATTACGTAACTAAACCACAGTTGTCTAAATAAAATTGTTGAACTGGATAATTGTAATTAAAGGATTTCTCAAACATTTGATTGGTTTATTATCTTTTATAAAAGACTAGTCTTGTTGATTGGATTGGATGCAAACATAAATT
Organism: Picea sitchensis; assembly: GCA_010110895.2. NCBI lineage: Eukaryota > Viridiplantae > Streptophyta > Pinopsida > Pinales > Pinaceae > Picea > Picea sitchensis. The sequence continues at coordinate 78,346 of SNQJ01S0007680.1, forward strand.
ACTAAAGGGTGATAGTTATTGATTATTAGTACATGCACGAGACTTGTATGTACTAGCTACACATGCATTTCTTGTACATGCACACTAGTATGTATGAGTTTTCTTGACTTACTTACTAATAATGCCAGTTAATTGTTATGAATGTGTGAACCATGCTTCTTTTCCTTTGTACCATGAGATACCATAACTTTGGGATGAAGTTTCCTGAAGGGTGGGTGTATGTAACAACCCTACTTAAATAGAGGTATAGGGATTATTAATTATAATTAATATGATAATTAATTGTCCTAATATGGTTTTAATTAGACAATAATTAGCATTAATAACAATTAATTAAATATTTATTTATTAATTAATTGTTTATAACTTTTGATTAATTAATTAATTAATTGATTGATTACATATCACATTCAATGACATGGGTAATAAATTAAGGGGGGTTTAATAATCTTAATTTATTTAATTAATTTATGTACATATGCAGGAGGGGATAAGACATTGATGAAGGGGATAAGACATTAAAGAAGGGGATAAGATATTAAAGAAAGGGGGATAAGGTAATAAAGGAGGGATAAGGAAATTAATGAGGGGGAAGAGAGTCAGTGAAGGGGGGATATGACGGGAGGATTCTTACGGGGGGAGGATCATCATTTTTTTGGGTAGGGAAGCATTTTTGGGAGGAGACGAGAGTTCTGGTTTCTTTTCTTGGATTTTTTGGTTATGTGGTGGATTTCTGCAGTCTTTGAGTATCATTGCAGTGGGCAGCGGGTTGCTAGGGGTTTTGGGCATGGGGGCTAGGATTCCTTTCAGTTTCCTGGAGCTAGGGAGCCGGACAGGCTGGTCCTAGCTCTCTAGGAGGTTAGTCAGTTTGGGCAGAGTTGGTCAGTGCATCAGGTAGCAGCAAAGCAGTAGGCTGGACAACCAGGTCAACGGATAAATTAGCATCAAGAAGAGGTAAATTTGTATTATTTTTTTAAGTAATTCTTATTATGTTATGAAATTGTTGTTCATTAATTAATTAATTTAACATGCTTATATGTTGAATTAAAAGAAATTACTGAGTTTTCTGCGTAGAAGTAGAAGTTTACCGTTTCAATTTATGGATTTAATAGACTTAGATTAATTTGGTCCCTACATTGGTCGCAGAAATGTCAGTACATTTTTAATAAGTTAAAGGAGTTGTTAAAAACCACACCCATTTTAAGGGTAGCAAACTCGGATAAAGACTTCACAGTCTGCGTGGATGCGAGCAAAGAAGGTTTGGGGGGTGTCCTAACTCAATAAGGGCACGTTATTTGTTACAAGTCCTGAAAACTAAAAGAGTACAAACGAAACTACGCCACTCATGACTTGGAATTAGTAGCTTTCATCCATGCATTAAAAATGTGGCGAAACTATATAATGGGCAAAAAATTTATCTTGCTAACTAATAAAAGTGATGTGAAATTCTTATTTAGTCAACCAGATCTTAATGCAAGGAAAGAAATATGGCTGGCCTTCTTGAGCGAATTTGATTTCGAGGCAAGACACATCAAGGGTAAGGAAAACAAAGTGGTAGATTCTTTAAGTAGAAGAATTCATGGTTTGTTTGAGATAAACATTAGGAGGGAAGAAAGAGACATTGAGAAAAGGATAAAGGTTGCAAGTAATAATGATGAATAATACATTAAAACAGTGGTAGATTTACAAAATAATGTAGAAAATTTAGACAAAACAGATCTGAGTTCGGAAAAAAATGATCTACTACAATTCAAAAACAATTTATACATACCAGATTCTGCTGAATTAAAGTTAACAGTTTTGGACGAAGTACACAAGAAGCCACATTTTGGTCATTCGGGATACTAGAAAATGGTAACAACACTAAGGAAATTATTTTATTGGCCTAATATGAAAGGTGAGATAGAAGAATACTTGGCTAAGTGCCTAGATTTTCAACAGGTGAAGGCTAAACACCAACACCCAGCCAACCTGTTGTAGCCTGTACCTATACCAGAATGGAAATGGGAGACTATATCACTAGATTTTATCACAGGTTTTCCTATAACTCAAAAATAGAATGATTCAATTATGGTAGTAATTAATAAGCGTAGAAAGTCTACACATTTTATTCCTGTAAAATCTACTTATAAAGCTATTAACATCATTGAAATATTCATGAAGGAAATTTTTAATCTGCATGGTATTCCTAAAATGGTGATTTCGGATAGAGACGTAAAATTTACATCTACGTCTTGGAAAGAATTGTTTGCAGGGTTGAATACTAACTTGAATTTCAACACAAGATATCATCCATAAATGGATGGGCGGACTAAACGAACGAACCAAATTGTGGAATATATGTTACGAATGTACGTAAGGACGAAATCAAGTAAGTGGGGAGATTTCCTGCACTTTTTGGATTTTTCATAAAATAATGGTTACCAAACATTGGCTAAGATGAGCCCCTTTGAAGTATTGTACAATAGAAAGTGTACAACTCCGATTAGCTGGGATAACCCAGTTGACAAACTCATGGAGGGACCAAAAATTCTCTAGGAAATGGAGAATACAATAAGAAAAGTATAGCAGAATTTAAAAGAGGCACAAGACAAACAAAAAAGTTACACAAACTTGAAAAGAAAACACCAATAATTCCAAGTTGGAGACCACATGTACTTAAAAGTCAAATCTAGAAAAAGTTCATTAAAGCTAGGAAACCGTTCAAAGTTGGCACCCAAGTTTTGTAGCCCCTTCGATATGTTATCTTGAATTGAACCCGTGGCATATCAACTTGCACTTCCTGCAAATCTGAGAATTCATAATGTATTTCATGTTTATTTGTTAAAAAAATATGTTCATGATCCTACTCACATGATCGATTGGAACATGATGCAAGTGCAACCAAAAGGCGAGTTCCAAGAGGAACCTCTGCGCATTCTGGACAGGATAGAAACAATACTATGGAACAAATTCCTCACCGAGGTAAAAGTGAAATGGAATCACTTTAGCCCTGAGGAGGCCACTTGGGAATTGGAGGAAGATTTGCAGAAATCTTATCCAACCCTATTCGGAGAAAGGAACAAACACTTAGGACAATGTTGTACTGAATGTGGAAAGGATGTAATATCCCCAAAAATAAATTATTATTAAATTTTGAATGCACTTAGGAATTTATTTCCATTTTTGGAAAATTCAAATTCGGAAAATTATTGCCATTTATGGAAATTCCAAAATTAGAATTTGGTTAATTGTAATTAATTATTGTGACTGTTGGGCAAAGATTTGATTTTCCCAACCAACTCTTTGATTATGACACTTGTAAGAGAAAAATATTTTTATATTTACTGATGACGGACAAATGGAACAACCATGTTGAAATCAATTGATCATGACTCCATGAGTGGGGAATAGGCTTGAGCTACCTCAGCGGTGAATTTTACAAGTGGAAAAACAGGAATTTGGCCATGGGTAGCCCCTCAAAATTAGGGATTTGTAAAGTTGGGAAAATTCCCAAGGGGGAAAATACGTAGGCACAATATGTTTTTGGCATATAGATCATATGGGAGGAGGCATGACGCTGTCTAGTATGATGGGGAAAATAATATCACTTGTTGTTATGAGCACTATTTTCTGAGTGGAAGGCAAGGAGAATTTTTTATCTGAAGGAGGATTATAGCGAAGAGGAGCTTCGGGGTTCACCCTCATGGATTCATGGCCAATCTAGAGGGTGAACGGAGCAATTAGATTGGTTGTTATGTTCTATGGCTGGGTGGAACTTGGTTGTTCCATTTTTTGTCCCAACACTTTGTTCAGATATGTACCTCTACTTATTGTTCGGTTGAATTGCTTATTTTTTAGCTGGTTGAATAAAACAAATTGTAGGATTAGTCTGTACAGTTTGATTTTATTCTTTTTGTAAAGTAAGCAAGCTACTATGTATGTGGACTGCAAATAAGTTGAGTTATGTAAATATATGCATACATAGAATGTGTAGTCAAGTTAAATGATGTAGAATTAATGCTTAGAATCATAAAGGTTACCATATACTTATAGATAGGTATAGACATTTATCTCGAGGGTTGTTGGCCTATTGTAAAGGCTAAATGAATTCTGAAATAAAAACACAGACAAGATATATATATATATATATATATATATATAGATAGATAGATATAGATATATATAGATATTGTTGTATGCTTAAATGGCATAAAACTGTACAAATATATAATGTATTCACACACAGAAGGCAGTGTGTCGACCTCTTGATTTACATGCAATTCAAATACTTTTATCAACAGTCTATTTAAGGGAGATAGAAAATTATAGTCCTCTCTATGGTAGCAAATCTAGAGGAAAAATTTCCAACATATATTTAATGCATGCCATCATACTGTTTAAATCGAACACCATATTGTTAAGGGTTTTCTCCCCTGTTCAAAATTGTTTGATCTGTTTATTCCATGAAGGATTTAAGATACAATTAACCAGGTTATCTATGGATCCCTGGAACAAAAGCTATCATAATAATAGTAGCATAACACAAAACTTTGTACCACTATGAACAAAACCTGAGAATTGAGACTTAAACATCGAGAGTCGGAACTCGCGTACCTTTCGAGAGTCGAAACTCAAGTACTAGTTGAGTAGAGTAAGTAAGTCCTTCAAAAAGGAAAGATTTGAGAATTAGTAATTCAGTTTTAGGGGTTAATTAATGCCAAAATAAATATTGAAGATTTCAATTACAAGAACAGTACTTAGCTTGAGACTTTGGGTGCAAGGGCTTCCCATGGGTGTCGCTGAGAAAAATTCCCACAGGTCTGAGAGGAGGAGGGGAACCAAAAAATTCTAATGGGTACCCTCGCAAAGTAAACATGGGTCCCATCATTAGTTTGGTAACCGAAAGTCTTAATTCTATAACTGTAGATAAGCGAGAAAAAAAATGCCAAACCTTTAATACTTTGATAATCAAACCAATTCATACAGATCATACATGTTACACAGAGGCGTCTAATGCCCTTTTGATATTACATTTGTTATGTTTTACGCTGAAGGGATGTAATAGTCAAGTTTTTGTTTCGAACACAGAAATATAGGCACATAGAAAATTATAAGTAATTTACTTGAATCGTGTTAGAGTCGAACTATTAAATCAATGGCTCAAAAGATAACAAACAAATGGAACATTATTAAATATGTAAGATATAATGCATAAACATAACTGTAAAGTTTGCATAGTATGAAGTATGTCCCAAAGAATTGTCCAATTGGACTGTAGATAGGATGGAGAGTTATTGTTCTCCTATTTATCAAACTTACAAAATGATGATAAAGAAAATGTAGTCAAGAACATAATTATGGACACATCAACTGCCTTTTTCCTCTACACTAAAGAAGTTAAATTAGGTAAGTAATCACAAAAAATTCCAGAACAGAGAGTATGGTAAATCCTTTGACACAGTTTAAATTATAGAATAATCACACAGTGGAAGTCTTAGGACTATAATATTCTCTGTACAAGTTTGAGAAAGATAATTCGATCTAGTTATTAGAATTGCCCAGCGACAAGGAAAATCTTATCGCGGTCCCATGGTTGAATTATGACATTATAACTTCTATTTTCGAAGAATGCAATTTCTTTTACCGTGAGTTCAAATGCATAACCTCTTCCTGCGTCGGCTCAAAATATCTTTATCTAATCGAAACAAAAATAATAAATATGCAACCTATTCCTATAGAGTTTTCCTTCGACCAACTTAGGAATGACTGTAGAGGAAAATTGGACCAAGCGAGATTCTGAGATGAGAGGTATGTCGTGAACCCCCTTTTTTAAAGTTTAAAGATAAGCGATAAAAGTCACGATCCGATCTTGCTGGAAAGAAATCCTTATAATTTTTCAAAGATAAATTTTGGCGGAACACACAGAGAATAAATATACGCTATCACGCACCCCAGACACTTTAGGTATGAAATGTTAGGGTTACTGTAGAAACCTCGAGTAGATTTCCTCCTCGGGTGTTTCAACATTCGATGTGCCATGAGAAAACTTCAAAATGAAAAAAATGTACTAGACTAAACTGTAAGGAGGATTCTAAGGATAGCTATGATCACAACAGAATTAATAATACGATGGGCTATCCCGCAACTCAAACAAATTGAACCGCCTGGTAAACGACTTAGAGAACCCCAATGAAGAGAACGAGTGAAGGGTGGTTACTTCATAGGAGAGGCCAGTATCGTGACCGTCGTGAGATAGGTTACAGTCATATAAGACAGAGAGCATGGATGGATTATACCCTAGAAAATAAATGATAAGCGAGACTCAACCCATTAGTTACTGAAAAACCTTCATTAACGACTGCTCTTTTGAACTACCTACTCACAGGGTAGCATAATCGTTAGAGTAGAGGTGAGCTTACCTGATAGAACCTTTCTTGTTGTACAAAAAACATGAACCTTTCTACTCACCCTTCCAGTTTTTACGCACAGAGAAAACCTTGCAGAGGTTAACGCATGGAGGTTTTACAAGAATGCATAGGATCCAAAGGAAGTTTGAGACTTAGTTACCAAGGACCTCTTGTATCAGAGTAATGGAGAGGGAAGGTGTGGGTAAAGTGGCCATGTGAATAAATGCACTTGGTGCATCCACATTGGTCACGAAAAACCTAGGATCTATACTATTGTAGAACCCTATAAACCTTCTGAATCAGAGATGTTATGGCAATTACAAACTAGTCTATTTTCACATTTAACCAAGCTAGAAAGATTGTTAGTGCAAATCCTTGTCAATTTAGTCGGGCTGAGGTATTGTTGGAGAAATGGAATGGGGTCGCACTCGATAGGACATTGGGTCTAGTGTTGACTTGTCATGCCAGGTGGGATGTCGAACCTCAGTGCTAAACCTCTACCTCCCAATCAACCCTGTTATATATATAACTGACATGTGATTCAAGTTCCCTCTAACTTCTAGGTTAAAGGTTTTAACGAAAGGAACATTGCCAAGAAAAACCACTTAAATAATAGTTAGAATGCATTGTTATTAATGGCATAAGGGTCAAGAACAGTCCAGTATTCCTTTCATAACCGATAACGTCGAAAACTCTAAGTAAAACCTATGATAACATAATTAATGAATTCAGAAATACACTGCCTTTCTCGACTATAAACCTAGAAAATACATTTGTAAGGGAATATGTTATGGAAAGTTAGCGGTACTCCTTAATTTTACATGAAGTGGAGAGTATTAGGATTCGGTTAAAAGAGGAATCCATGTTTAGGATAGATTTTCCTATAGATTTCTGGAGATAACCAAATCACAGTTCTTTCATGGATAGATAAATTTCTCGTTAGTGGAGACAACTATTGTGATATGTATCGAATTAATTTAATAAGCTTGACTTCACGAGAAGGTCAAAAACTTGTTATTAGCAATTATAGGTTTAAAATGATTGAATATATCATAGTAAAGAAGTAGTAATGCACCTATAATTTTTATTTTTTTTTGGTAAATTTGGGGTACATTACATGGTCAACCTTATGTTATTAATAGATCTTGACATTGTAGTCTGAAAAACAAAATCGGGAATTGCAACATGACGAACGTAGTAATGTTGCAATGTGATGAACATAGTAGTGTCACAATCTTGGTTTTGTGGCAATGTGTCGAACATATCCCTATCATCATAATGTGATGAACATAGAATCGTCATCGTAATGTGACGAACATAAGCATATTGTTGCAATGTGACAAACCTAGCCTTGTTGTCGCAATGTGATGAACATAGCCTTGTCATCGCAATATGACACAAATATCCTATAATCGTACTGCGAAAAACATTTCTAAATGTAGCTATGTGACCAACATCACCCATTGTCGCAATGTGATGTAGACAACCCAATGTCGCAATGTGACATATATATCCCAACATTTCAATGATAGAACCATTTCTCGATGTTGTAATGTGATGAACAGAACCCACTCTATGAACGTGACAAACCTATTCCAAGGACTTAATCTGTAAAAAGAAAACCCTACATATGAATCTCATGACCACAACCTTACGATGTCATGTGACGAACAAATCTTGACGTCACAATATGACGAAAAAAACTTGATGAACATTGCAATGCGATAGTGTCATAGTAAACCATGGTTAAAAGTAATCAACATGGTCTTGCATAATCAACACCACATGGTCTTTGAAGGTCACCCATGGGTATGGTCACCTATAGTCAACCTTGGTCAACCATATTCAACAATGGTGAAGGTCAACAATGATCAACCATAATAAAATTTGGTCCACGTCAAGGTCAACCATGGTTAACCATAGTCAACCATGGAAAACCATAGAAAACCATTGGCAAGGTAAAATATATTAAACCATACTCTTGATCATGGTCAACAATATTCAACCATAGTTAAGGTTATGGTCAAACTGATGTGATGAATATAACCTATCATTGCAATCTAATAAACAAAACCAGATGTTGCAACATGACAAACGTAGTAATGTTGCAATGTGAGGAACATTGTAGCATCACAATGTGGGTAATTTTATAATGTGTCAAACATATCCCCATTGATGCAATGTGAATAACATAAACTCTCCATTGTAATGTGACAAATATAAGCATATTGTCACAATTTGACAAACATATCCTTGTCATCGCAATATGACAAATATATCCTTCTCTTTGCAATGTGATGAACATAGCCTCATCGTTGAAATCTCACAAAAATATCCTAGTGTCATAACATGACAAACATTTCCAATTGTTGTTATGTGGTGAACATAACCCATTGTCGTAATGTGTTGTACACAAACCAATGTTGCAATGTGATAAATATAGTCCAACATTTTAATGAGATAACCCTTTCACGTCATTGCATTGTAATGAACATTAGCCATTGTTAGACTGTGAGAAACCTATTCCAATGCCTTAATGTGTCAAAACAAAACCCCATGTCGCAATGTGATGCCAATAAAGTTACGATGATATGTGATTAACAAAACCATAACCTTGCCATAACCTTACATCACAATGTGATGACCATAACCTTATCATGTAATGTGACGAACAAATATTGATGTTGCAATATGATGAATAAAACTTGATCAACATTGCAATGTGATAGTGGCATATTAAACCATGGTTAAACATAATCAACATGGTCTTGCATAATCAACACCACATGGTCTTCGAAGGTCACCCATGGGCATGGTCACCTATAGTAAACCTTGGCCAACCATATTCAACCATGGTTAAGGTCAATCGTGATCAGCCATACTAAACTTTGGTCCATGTGAAGATTAACCATGGCTAACCATAATCAACCATGGAAAAAATTAGACAACCATGGGCAAGTTCAACTCAACAATAGTCAACCATAGTTAAGGAAATGGTTAATACATTAGATAATAAATGCATAATCAATGCATGATCAACCATATGTTATATATTAAATGCATCATCAACACCACATGGTCTTTGAAGGTCACCCATGGGAAACTTCAACTACATTAAAACATAATATTGATCTTGGTCAATAATAGTCAACAATAGTTAAGGTAATGGTCAGTATATTACATAATCAATGCATGATCAACCATACATTACATAGTCAATTGATGAAGGTCAATTGATGTCGACGCACGCTCCCTCCACAACCTGTAGGTTGAAAGATCCACATCGACACAGGATCTCTCCCTTTACACTGGCCCAAAGAGCTTTCGGAATGGCTCTTCTATTTCCCTTTCGGGAAATATGCACCCACAGTAAACTTCAAGAATTTCCCCTTTTATACTTCAGGAGATCGGACTTCGCACTTTCACGATTCCGTTGGTCAAGAGCCTGCCTCTCAAATCCCTGAAACCCAAAAATAGTCAATGCTGACCCTTCCTCTTTCTCTTTCAGACTTTTCCTTATCGCCATTTCAGTGGTCGCAGTGTCCAACAACTTGTTCCCGTGATTCCCAAAACCCGATGTTTTGAAATTATGACACACTCACAAAGTTGACCTTTCAACATCCCTTTACTTCATCGGGACTTCAAACTTCGCGATATCATGAATCCTAATGCAAAGGATTCAGAACTTCACTCCATAAAACTCCGAAATGGTCAACGGAGTTCACTCCTACGTCGATGGTGTGCCACCTGTCCACCTCGCTGACTCCTCTGGCCCCAAACCATTCTCTTAGCCTTCGAGACTTCACGTTTCATGATTTCGCAATTCCTGTTGCAAAGTTTACGTGACTTTAACCTATGAAACCCCGATATAGAAATCCACGTGTAAATCCAATGACCCTTATGTCTTGGATCTATGGTCCTACTCGTCCTGAGATTAGAACCTTTAGGAATACTTGCGGTAACTCCCTTGATCTTCCATGAGATTTGATGGCTCACGAGAGTTCACGAATTCTCTTCAGAGAATTTCGACCATCCGTTCTTCCTCTAAGAATCTGTCCTCCTGCGGTCCCTTGTTACTTCACTTTCCTTCAACCTTTTAAATTACTTGGCCTTGTGCCTTCCTTCAACTCCTTAGAAGGTTCAAATCCTTCTGATCTTTCTGTGGCTCTGCATCTTTTAGAAAAACCCTTGCACGCACTCCTTGCGACAGACTTTCAAACACTTCCAAGTGCTAAAATCCTTCGACTCTACGCACACCTATAGTAGTAGTCTCTCAATACTCCACTCAGGTCCACAACCCTGAGACTTCACTCAGCCTACGCACTCCTTGCATGGCTCCTATGCCCAACTACACTTCTGTGGGAATGAGAACAAAAGCTTTCTCTCCCGAGCTTTCAGAAACAAACCTCTGAACACCTTGTTGATGCACTCCTTGCGGACAATTCAACTGCACTCCTTGTAGGAACTCTTGCTCAGATAAAGAAACAATTGAAACTCATTCCTTTTCCCTTTGCTCTCATATTTCAAACATTCAACAAGAAATCATTCGTACCTAGAATAAAAGCAATTGCATGACAGAAAGAGTAAAACATTCATGAGCATAACATTCAAAGATGCATACATAGAGAATATATGGACACCATGAGTCTGAATCACAACTTTCTTGTATTAATTCAGAACTTCTATACATGGAGTCTGCTGCACAGCTCTCTCTACTTTTCCTCTATGCTCTCTCTGATAATCTTCATGCTAATGTTACAATATACAATGAGGGTGTCTATATCCCATTTCCCTCTCGCATTCTAAAACTGTCTAATCTAACATTCAATTCTACCTACTTGCATTTACTACTATAAATGCCTCCTACATACTAAGGATGAGATAAAATCACTCAAGGTCCATTTACATTATACAAGTGCACCTCCACTTGATGTTTCATTAATGGTTCCAGATATTTCAAAATTTGTGTTGGGTGCTTTTTCCAGCTGTTTGTTGTCTCCACGTTGGCTCGCTTGAGATGCTCCTGCATCATACACCCTCGCTTGAAAATTTTCATGGGATCCTATCCATGAGCTTGCACACAGTCTGTCCATGCCTCTAGATCTCTGCTTCGTTCTCCCAGCTGGCATCTTCAACTGGATGGCCCTTCCACTTGACCAAATATTCAAAGTATTGCTTCTGCCTCATCTTTTTACTGACCCTCTTGTCCAGTATGCGCTCCATCTGCATCTTATATACAACTCGCATCTGTTTTTTCCACTGGACTTATGGTTATTCATCTCCCATTCCTGTTTCCTCAGCTTTATATTGGTACAAATCTGAGATATTGAATATCGAAGAAATTCCGATCCCATCGGGTAATTCACTCTCGTAAGCATTCGTCCCAAACTTCTTTAAGACCCTACACGATCCGATTTTCTTCATCTTCAGCTTATTATATGTTCCTCTCGAGAACCTTTCCTTTCTCAAATGTCCCATAACCAAATCACCAACCTCAAATTGAATTTGTCTTATGTGTTGATTTTCTCTGCGCTTATATTCCTGGTTCGAATTTTGCAACCGCTCCTTCACCTGACTATGAAGTTCCTTCATCGCTTCTGTGAAATCTTCTGCACCAGCGCTCCTAGTCGCAGTCTGTTCTGAATCTCTCAACTCAAAAATTCCTCTCGGTTGCATGCCATAAACAATCTGAAATGGACTTTTCCCTGTGCTTCTGTTAACCGAGTCATTATAAGCAAACTCTTCCTGTGGTAATATGTGGTCCCATTGGCTGTGGTGTTCTGTCACCAGGCTTCTCAGCAAGTCTCCTAGACTTCTGTTCACCACTTCTGTCTATCCATCTGTCTGAGGATGATAAGCTGAACTAAACATCAAGTTAGTTCCAAGATTTTTCCATAAGGTCCTCCAAAAGTGTCCTATTAACTTAGTGTCTCGATCCAAAACTATGCTTCTTGGTAAGCCATGAAGTTGAATGGCTTCTTTGAAAAATAGATTCACAATGCGAGTTGCGTCACTGGTTTTCTGACATGGAATGAAGTGTGCCATCTTGGAAAATCTATTCACCACCACAAAGATTGAGTCAAATCCTCTTTGTGTTCTTGGCAACCCCAATATGAAATCCATGTTGATTGCATCCCACGACCTTTTAGATTTGGGAAATGGTTGATAAAACCCTGCATTTTGTCTTCTTCCCTTCGAATGCTGGAAAATTCTACATCTGTCCACGAATCTCTTGACGTCTTCTCGCATTCCCGACCAAAAATATGACTCATTCTACTTTGAAAATGTCTTGTCATGACCAAAGTGCCCTTCCAATCCTCCACTGTGTTTTCTCCTTCAACAAATTCTCCCTCATGGAGCATTTCAGAATACACAGCTGATTACCTTTAAACAGTAATCCTTCTTGGATCATGTATTCAACCCATTTGCTACTATCTCTGAGAATTGGATTCTCATCTACTTCATACACCTCCTTAAAATCCTAATCATTTGCGGACATGTTCCTGAGATCATCAAAACCCAATGTTTTGACTTTGTACTCCTGCAATAGCAAACACTTCCTGCTCAAAGCATCAACAATTTTGTTAGCAGTACCAGAAATGTGTTTAATCACAAAAGTGAAATTTTTCATGTACTCAACCCATTTGACATGTCTCTAATTCAAATTTTCCTGTTGAGTCACAAACTGCAGTGCATGGTTGTCACTGTATAATACAAATTCCTTCAGGGTCAAGTAATGTCTCCATTTCTTCAATGCCTGAATGATAGTATAAAACTCCTTATCATAAGTGAAGTATTTCACTTTCGCTTCATTCAGCTTCTCACTGAAGTATGCTATCGGTCTGTCTTCCTGACTCATAACTTCCCCTATTGCAAATCCGCTTGCATCGCATTTCACTTGAAATGTCTTTTGGAAATCCAACAACACCAAAACTGGTTGTTCCGTGATCTTCCTCTTCAACAGATTAAAACTCTTCTCAGCCTGTTCTGTCCAGTGAAGAGACTTGTGTCTTTTCTTCACTATGTCCATCATCGGTGCACTAATTCCACTGAAATTCCTGATGAATTTTCGGTAGAAACTAGTCAATTAGTGAAAACTTCTCACCTCAAAAATATTCTTCGGTGATGGCCAATTCTTGATTACCTCCACCTTATCTGGATCCATCCTCAATTTATCTGCAGAAATAACAAATCCCAAGTAAATGAGTTCTGTCTTCATAAATGAGGATTTCTTCATGTTTATCAACAACTTTTCCTATTGTAACCTTTGCATCACTGTAGCCAAATGTTTCAGATGATCTGCCACTATTTTACTAAAAACCAGTATGTCATCTAGATACACAATGAAAAAATTTCCGATGAACTCCCTCAGGACTTCGTTCATCAACCTCATGCAGGTACTCAGCACATTTGTCAAGCCAAATGGCATAACAAGCCATTCATATAACCCTTCGTTGGTTTTGAATGTTGTCTTCCACTCGTCACCTTCTCTCATGCGGATTTGATGATAACCGCTTTTCAAATCAATCTTTGAAAAGTATTTTGCTCCACTCAAGAAATCCATCAGATCATCCATCCTTGCCAATGGAAATCTGTACCTGATGGTTATCTTGTTAATCGCCCTCGATTTAGTACACATACTTCAGCCTCCATCTTTCTTCAGACTGAGTATTGTCGAAACAACACACAGCCTCAAGATTTCCCTGACCAACCCTTTGTCCAATACATCCGAGACTTCCCTTTTAACCTCTTCATTCTCTTGCAGCGTCAATCTGTACAGGGTTTTTTTTGGAAAACTGGCTCCTGGTATGAGATCAATATGATGACTCACACTTCTAATCGGTGGCAATGAATGAGGTACTTCGTCCACTACTATGTTAGCGAACTCTTCTAGTAGTTCCTAAACTTCTTCTGGTAAATCATCCACTCTTGTACTAGTCAAAACAATCTTCAGTTTCCTGACCACAATGAATTGTGGATCCTCTTTCTTCTTAACCTCTGTAAGAAGTTCCTTCCCACTCATGAGAAGTACAATGTTGCTTACTTCCGGTTTCACCTCATTATCCTTGATAAGAAGCAACATGTGAGTCCTCCCATTCTTCTCTACGTTGTATGTGTTCATTCTCCCATCATGAATCACATTCCTATCATATTGCCACGGTCTACCCAGCAATAGATGAAAAACATCCATAGGAATGACATCACATAATATCTTATCATTATATCCTCCTATATTGAATTCAAATAAACATTGTTTAGTGACAGTTACCTGATGTATTTTCTGTAGCCACGAAACTCTGTATGGACTTGGATGATCAATCATCTCCAGCTCCATCTTTTATACCATCTCTATAGAAACAAGATTATCTGTGCTACCACTATCCACAATGACTTTGCATACCATGTCCTTGGCCTTGCAAGCAGTCCGGAAAAATCTGGTTCTTTGGACTGAACTCTCCACCTCCTTTTGTGGTGTCAAAAGGACTTTTAGCATCATCAACGATCTTCCGCCTTCAGTGTCTTCTGCCTCAACATCTCGCCTCTGTGCTTCGGCGATGTGAGTTTCTCCACCTTCTTTCTTTTTATCTGGACACTCATAAGACTTGTGCCCACTCTTTCCACATGTGAAGCATGTTATTACTCCACCTCTTCCTCTTCCTCTACCTCTAGAATGAGAAAAAGTATTATTGTCAGCATAATCTCCTCTTTGTTCGGTATGCTTCCCTCACTGTGAGGTTCCACCTCTTTTAGTTCAAGTCTGAGGTTTCTTCTAGTCCTCCTTGGGCTTCTGATATTTATCCTGGGCAACTGATTTCCCTCCGGGATGACTTCTGCCTCGACCTCTCTGACCCTGCTTTTGGCTCAGCTTCTCTTCTGCATTTAGAGCCATCTAATAAGCATCTTCCACCGTTCGGATGGTCACCATGCTCATCTCATCCTGGATGTCATATCTCAGGCCATTCATGTATCTGGCATCTTTCTCATCATCGCTTTCCGAATGATCTGCCCTGATGTTCAGCTTGTAGAATTCTTCAGTATATTCTTTCACTATCATCAGCTTCTGTCTCAGGTTCTGCATTCTCCTAAACAGAGTAATCTGGTAATCTCTGGGGATGAATTTTGCCTTCATCTTTGCGATCATTCTATCCCAGCTTTTGATCATCTGCTTGCCTTTGCAACGTCTGTCACCTTGTAGTTTATCCCACCACAATGATGCATGTCCCTTCAATCTTGTGACAACATGCTTGACCTTCTTGTCCTCTTCGACATCTTCGTAGTCAAAGTATGTGGCCAGAGCTCTAATCCAATCTAGAAGCTCCTCTGCATCCAAATTTCCCTCATAATCTGGAATGTCCATTTTCTCTCTTGCACCCATTCTTGCAATAGCTCTGATCAAACATTCGTTTGCTGCAACTTCTTCTTCATGTTCAGCCTCAACTTCACTTTCGGAATCACTAAGATCCCCGCACTGATTGTGTGTCTCTGTGTTGTCTCCATGTCTTCAAGTCTAGCGTGTAAATCACACATTTCTTTTTCCATGGCTAGATCAGTCATCTACCTACCTCTTCTTCTCGGCATTTACCTATCCTTTGGTGGATCGGGTGTTTGTTTGTACCTTCTTCTTGGCAGCATGGTGAATTCTCTTTTTCTCTGCTATAGAAAGCAAAGAACCTTTCTGAGATCTGATACCAAATAATGTCAATGCACACTCCCTCCACAACCTATAGGTCGAAAGGTCCACGTCGACACAGGATATTTCCCTTTACACTGGCCCAAAGAGCTTCCAGAATGGCTCTTCTATTTCCCTTTCGGGAAATCTGCACCCATAGTCAACTTCAAGAATTTCCCCTTTTATACTTCGGGATATCGGACTTCACACTTTTGTGATTCCTTTGGTCAAGCGCCTCCCTCTCAAATCTCCAAAACCCAAAAACAGTCAACACTGACCCTTCCTCTTTCTCTTTCGGACTTTTCCTTATCGCGATATCGGTGGTCGCGGTGTCCAACAACTTGTTCCCGCGATTCCCGAAATCCGATGTTCCGAAATTCTGACACGCTCACAAACTTGACCTTTCAATGTCCCTTTACTCTATTAGGACTTCAGACTTCGCGATATCACGAATCCTAATGCAAAGAATTAGGAACATCACTCCACGAAACTCTGAAACGGTCAACGGAGTTGACTCCTACGTCGATAGTGTGCCACCTATCCACCTCGCTGACTCCTCTGGACCCACACCATTCTCTTAGCCTTCGGGACTTCACGTTTCGTGATTTCACAATTCTTGTTGCAAATTTTACGGGACTTCAACCTACGAAACCCCGATATAGAAATCCACGTATAAATCCAACATCCCTTATGGCCTGGATCTACAGTTCTACTCCTCCTGAGCTTAGAACCTTTAGGAATACTTGCGGTAACTCCCTTGCTCTTCCATGAGATCTGACGTCTCACGAGACTTCCCGAATTCTCTTCGGATAATTCCGACCGTCCGTTCTTCCTCTAAGAATCTGTCCTCCTGCGGTCCCTTGTTACTACACTTTCCTTCAACATTTTAAGGTACTTGGCCTCGTGGCTTCCTTAAACTCCTTCTGAGGTTTCCACGGCTCTGCATATTTTAGAAAAACCCTTGCACTCACTCCTTGTGGCAGACTTTCAAACACTTCCAAGTGCTGAAATCCTTCGACTCTGCGCACACCTACAACAGTAGTCTCTCAATACTCCACTCAGGTCCACAACTCTGAGACTTCACTCATCCTGCACACTCCTTGCATGCCTCCTATGCCCAACTGCACTTCTGTGGGAATAAGAACAAAAGCTTTCTCTCCTGAGCTTTTAGAGACAAACCTTTGAACACCTTTTCGACGGACTCCTTGCGGACAATTCGACTGCACTCCTTGCAGGAACTTTTGCTCAGATAGAGAAACAATTGAAACTCATTCCTTTTCCCTTTCCTCTCAGATTTCAAACATTCAACATGAAATCATTCATACCTAGCATAAAAGCAATTGCATGATAGAAAGAGTAAAACATTCATGGGCATAACATTCAAAGATGCATACACATAGAATATATGGACACCATGAGTCTGAATCACATCTTTCTTGTATTAATTCAAAACTTTTGTACATGGAGTTTGCTACAGAGCTCTCTTTGCTTTTCCTCTATTCTCTCTGTGATAATCTTCATGCTAATGTTACAATATACAGTGAGGGTGTCTATATTCTATTTCCCTCTCGCGTTCTAAAACTGTCTAATCTAACGTTCAATTCTACCTACTTTCATTTACTACTATAAATGCCTCCTACCTACTAAGGACGAGAGCAAATGGCTCAAGGTCCATTTACATTATACAAGTGTGCCTCCACTTGATGTTTCATTAATGGTTCCCGATATTTCAAAATTTGTGTTGGGCACTTTTTCCAGCTGTCCGTTGTCTCCACACTGGCTCGCTTGAGATGCTCCTGCATCATACTACCTCGCTTGAAAATTTTCATGGGCTCCTGTCCATGAGCTTGTGCACAGTCTGTCCATGCCTCTGGATCTCTGCTTCGTTCTCCCAGCTGGCATATTCAACTGGATGGCCCTTCCACTTGACAAAATATTCAAAGTATTGCTTCTGCCTGGTCTTTTTACTGACCCTCTTGTCCAATATGCGCTCCATCTGCGTCTTATCTACAACTAGCATCTATTTTGTCCATTGGACTTCTGGTTGCTCATCTCCCATTCTTATTTCCTCATCTTTATATGGTTACAAATCTGAGATATTTAATATCGGAGAAATTCCGATCCCATAGGGTAATTCAATCTCGTAAGCATTCATCCCAAACTTCTTTAAGACCCTACAGAGTCCGATTTTCTTCATCTTCAGCTTATTATGTGTTCCTCTTAGGAACCTTTCCTTTCTCAAATGTGCCAGAACCAAATCACCAACCTCAAATTGAAGTTGTCTTCTGTGTTGATCTGCTCTGTGCTTATATTCCTGGTTCGAATTGTGCAACCACTCCTTCACCTGACTGTGAAGTTCCTTCAACGCTTCTGCAAAATCTTCTGCACTAGCACTCCTAGTCACAGTCTGTTCTGAATCTGTCAACTCAGAAATTCCTCTCGGCTACATGTGATAAACAATACGAAATGGAATTTTCCCTGTGCTTCTGTTAACGAAGTCGTTATAAGAAAACTCGGTCTGTGGTAATATGTGGTCCCATTGGCTGTGGTGTTCTGTCACCAGGCTTCTCAGCAAGTCTCCCAGACTTCTGTTCACCACTTTTGTTTGTCCATTCGCCTGAGGATGATAAGTCGAACTAAACAACAATTTAGTTCCCATCTTCTTCCATAAGGTCCTCCAAAAGTGTCCTATGAACTTAGTGTCTCGATCCAAAACTATGCTTCTTGGTAAGCCATGAAGTCGAATGACTTCTTTGAAAAACAGATTCACAATATGAGTTGTGTCACTGGTTTTCTGACATGGAATGAAGTGTGCCATCTTGGAAAATCTATCCACCACCACAAATATTGAGTCAAGTCCTCTTTGTGTTCTTGGCAACTCCAATATGAAATCCATGTTGATTACATCCCACAACCTTTCTGATATGGGCAATGGTTGATAAAACCCTTCATTCTGTCTTCTTCCCTTTGAATGCTGGCAAATTCTACATCTGTCCACGAATCTCTTGACGTCTACTCACATTCCCGACCAAAAATATGACTCATTCAACTTTGCAAACGTCTTTTCATGACCAAAGTGCCCTGCCAATCCTCCACTGTGTTTTCTCCTTCAAAAAATTCTCCCTCATGCAGCATTTCGAAATACACAATTGATTACCTTTAAACAATAATCCTTCTTGGATCATGTATTCAACCCATTTGCTACTATCTCTGAGAATTGGATTCTCTGTTGCTTTATACGCCTCCTTAAAATCCTGATAATTTGCGCACATGTTCCTAAGATCATCAAAACCCAATGTTTTGACTTTGAACTCTTGCAATAGCAAACCCTTCCTGCTCAAAGCATCAGGAACTTTGTTAGCAGTACCAGAAATGTGTTTAATCACAAAAGTGAAATTTTGCATGTACTCGACCCATTTGACATGTCTCTGATTCAAATTTTCCTATTGAGTCACAAAATGCAGTGCATGGTTGTCACTGTATAAGACAAACTCCTTCGGGATCAAGTAATGTCTCCATTTCTTCAATGCCTAAATGATAGCATAAAACTCCTTATCATAAGTGGAGTATTTCACTTTCACTTCATTCAACTTCTCTCTGAAGTATGCTATTGGTTTGTCTTCCTGACTCAAGACTGTCCCTATTGCAAATCCACTTGCATCGCATTTCACTTGAAATGTCCTTTGGAAATCCAACAACACCAAAACTGGTTGTTTCATGATATTCCTCTTCAACAGATTAAAACTCTTATCAGCCTCTTCTATCCAGTGAAAAGACTTGTGTCTTTTCTTCACTTTGTCCACCATCGGTGCACTAATTCCACTGAAATTCCTGATGAATTTTCGGTAGAAACTAGCCAATCCATGAAAACTTCTCGCCTCAAAGATATTCTTCGGTGATGGCCAATTCTTGATTACCTCCACCTTATCTGGATCCATCCTCAATTTGTCTGTAGAAATAACAAATCCCAAGTAAATTAGCTCCATCTTCATGAATGAGGATTTCTTCATGTTTATCAACAACTTCTCCTGTTGTAACCTCTACATCACTGTAACTAAATGTTTCAGATGCTCTACCACTATTTTACTGAAAACCAGTATGTCATCTAGATACACAATGACAAATTTTCCGATGAACTCCCTCAGGACTTCATTCATCAACCTCATGAAGGTACTTAGTGCATTTGTCAAGCCAAACAGCATAACAAGTCATTCATACAACCCTTTGTTGGTTTTGAACGCTGTCTTCCACTGGTCACCTTCTCTCATGTGGATTTGATGATAACTACTTTTCAGATCAATCTTTGAAAAGTATTTTGCTCCACTCAAGCAATCCATCAGATCATCCATCCTTGGCAATGGAAATCTGTACCTAATGGTTATATTGTTAATCGCCCTTGAGTCAGTACACATCCTCCAGCCTTCGTATTTCTTCAGACTGAGTACTGTCGGAACAACACACGGACTCAAGCTTTCCCTGACCAACCCTTTGTCCAATAAATCCTGGACTTGCCTTTTAACCTCTTCATTCTCTTGCAGCGTCAATCTGTATGTGGCTTTCTTTGGAAAAATGGCTCCTGGTATGAGATCAATATGATGACTCACACTTCTCATCGGTGGCAATGTACGAGGTAGTTCGTCCACTACTATGTCAGCGAACGCTTCTAGTAGTTCCTGAACTTCTTATGGTAAATCATCCACTCTTGTACTGATCAAAACAATCTTCGGTTTCCTGACCATAATGAATTGTGGATTCTCCTTCTTCTTAACCTCTGTAAGAAGTTTCTTCCCACTCATGAGAAGTACAGTGTTGCTTACTTCCGATTTCACCTCCTTATCCTTGATTGGAAGCAACATGTGAGTCCTCCCATTCTTCTCTAGGGTGTATGTGTTCATTCTCCCATCATGAATCAC